>JAQMYJ010000003.1:26180603-26201520 GCA_030014305.1 Clarias laeviceps | reverse complement strand
AGTTTGGTTTTTAAAGCAGCCGGTGCCAAGAGGAATCATAAATTAAGATTAAGTGAGGTTTAATGTCTATTTATTTCTAAAATAAATATTACTACTAATAAGTACTTTTCTAAACATTTTGATTGTTTTTATATACAAAAATATGATTATAGCGTTGGAAATTGGTAATATTGGTAATATTTATGGGTGGCTTGAACGGATTATCTGTATTTACGTTATTTCCTTTGGGAAAATACGTTTCGCAATACGAAATTTCACCTTAAGGACTCACCTCAGGAACGTTTTTTTGTTACTTCTTCACTTTACAAATGGTTTACAGATATGATGTTGTAACTGATGTTATTCATATGAAGCTTGAGCAATACTTTAATTCAGTTAACACTAATTTCAACAACAAAATTGCTCCTATGTTCTTACCGGCTTCCAGACCTAAGAGTAATATAAAGAGCTAGAAAATGATGTGGTCTCAGTTCAGACCTTTTTTTTGTGCATATTGCAATTAACTTTTATTTGGCTGGACTATCAAATTAAATTAAGTCTGTAGAAAGTACTAGATGGATTTCCTTAGGTTTGAGCAAATGGCTTGTTGTTCATTTCTTGCAGCAGTTTCTTATAATCTTTTTTCTTAAGCTTTTTTCTGTGTTTGTGTTTGGCAACACAGAGCTTTTCAGGTTGTGTGCCAGCAGTCATTTCTGATTTACAGTAGTTTGTTTTTTGTGTTTGTAATGAATTTACTTGTAAGGCGCTACAGATGTCTTTGCGTGTGAGTGTGAAGATGTCTGAGTTAATGGAATTTGGCCACTTCCTATAGATACGATTTTCTACATTTATAAACATCCAAACATTCTGGTCTTCCTATCTACAGTAGCTGTCTGTCATCCTATTGTTCTACTGCTCTAAAGTTCTCGCCTCAAGAGACATTGAGTAGCCTTTGATAAAGTGAGCTGTGAATTAGACTGTGTTTGATAAAAGCAACTGTACATCACTAGAGTACGACCAGGACACCATGCTGACATAAAACAATATGACCAAAAATAAAAAGAACCAAGCACTGACCTCTGAGGATCACCCCTGAAAGTAACATTAATCTTTTTTCACATGCACTCAATCACTAAATCCTGAAATTGTTTAATTACAATTCTAAGAAATGCCTATGGCTTGGAAATGCTGCAGGAAAAAAATATAATGGACAGGGGTGTAACTCACAATTATAATTCAAAAATATTAAATAAAGCCTTACAGGACACAATACACAGTCTTGCATATTTAAAAAACTAAATATGTTAACCTTCTGTAGTTAAATATCTCCAGAGTCTTCAGGTCGATCCTGAGCTTGGGATACTTCACTCATGCAAACCGCAAATTAATCGCAATAGAGTGAAATACAATTTTACTGCTGCCGTCTGCCGTTATGCTGTATTTCGGCTTCATTACAGAGGAAAACTCATTTCTCCGTATGTGCACAAATTGCATTTTCGTGGCTCAAAATCTAGTGTGAGCAAAGCTGAAATGCTACCCGAAGAATAACATCATCTCTACAACCCTTTCTGTTTACGCATATACTGTATATTCTTGCACTAAAAATTTTCCACAGCCACATTTTCCAGCCAAATGGAAAATAAAAGTATCCCAAGTACTGGAAAAAACACCGAATTTGGCAACACTGTTTGCTCAACTTTGCAGAGTATAACAAGGTAAACTCTGACTTTCCAGAATATCAATACCTTCTTCATTTTAACTACTTACTGTAGCTACTTGAGCTACGGCACATTATTATACTGAACAAACATTATCGGTTAATAAAATTGTACTCAGTTTAATTCTTAACACTAATTGATTAGTGATTAATGATTAAAATCTGTGCTGATAGTACAGTATATGCATTTCTTACATTCATTTTTTTTATATTTCTATTCCATAATGTTGGCGATGCAAACCTTAGGTAACATTTTAAACACTTTAGAGTAAACACTATTTATGCCATTGATATGCATATAATATTGCTCATATTAGCTACCAGTGCTGGTATGAAGCTGCACCACTGCTTCTTAATGTCTTTTTCTTTTTGTCTGTATAGCGTTTGGCAGCACGGCGCGTCTTCATGTTCAGCATGACCTCTTCGACATGACGCCTACAGCTTCCAGAGGAAACACTCATGTCTGATTTGGTTTCTGTTTTAGTGTTTGTACTGAATTTATCTATGAGGCTCCACACACGTCTTTGATAGGGGCCAGAGGATTCCATTTTCTGAAAACAGAAAATGAGGGAAGCGTGAAACCTGCTTTCTTGTTGGAAATGCAGGATTTATACATGATTCAAGTTCAGTTTATTCTGCCAACCCTGAACATGTGACTCGACCATGATATCCTCTACACCACCGACTGCACTAATACCTTATCTACTTTTAACGAACTTACTACAAATCTGGATTTAAATGTGTAAAAGCAGGTTTGTCAACAATCTGTAATGTTAATGTTCAAACCTGAACTAGTTAGCTAGATTGTCTAAATGCTGTGAGTTATTAAACCATGTGCTAAACCTGAACCTTTACCAAATGACTATAACTATTCAGTGTATTAGGTTTTAAATATATTAATGCTTTCTTTTTTTCATTCATTATAGTGACATCATTAACACACATACAGTATTTAACTTGGTTTATAAGGAAAAGATGTATTCATCCTAAAAGATCCATATTTTACAGCCAGCATGTTTCCTATGTATATGTACTAGCGATGTTTTTGCTGCTGAATTACACACCTAAAAAAAACGTTCATAGATTTCAGTATGCAGAGAACATGCTTCACCTTTGCTCTGCATACTGAAATCCTGAATAATCCTGAAAAATCCTGAAAAAAGAATCCTTTAAAAAAAAAAAAAAAGTTTGTTCGAACTGGGACATGTGAAGAAATTTCTAGTGAATGAATCTATTCATCGGAGTGACTGACATTTACAGACGACTTCAAGAACAATACAGTGATGAGACTCTGCTAAGTAAAGACTGGCTGCAGTAAAACAATTGAACGGTAATATTTTAAAGAAGGCTGTATGTCAGTAAATGATGATCCCAGCTGAGATGACTCGAAGCCTACTGCAGTCGTTCCTGCAAAAATTGGGCGAGTGGATCGTCTGATCCTTGTAAATCAGCGGATAACAGTGACGAAAAAGAGACACATCTGTCTGTGTGAACTGTACACACAATTATTCACCACTCGCACATTACAGGAACTTGGCTGGGAGTTATTGGCACGTCCCCTGTACTGTCCTGACCTCTCGCCAAGACATTTCCACATGTTTGGGCCATTAAAGGAGTTCCTGGGAGGCCGGCGTTTCAGATAGACGTGAATCAGCGTACTAGGAAAAGTTTCATGGATTGTATTGTACCTTGATGGTGTCTAAGCACTAGTAAAACACTGGGATAAGTACATTAGTGTAGCAGGAGATTATATAGAGAAATACAGTAAATTTTAGAGTTTTTACTTTCAGAACTGTGTCCATGTTATTATATGAAAGTCCCAATTTGACTTGAACACCCCTCATACTTCTGGATTTGTAACTCATAAATCTTGTAATAAGTACAATAGATTTTCATGAACCACAGCAGCACATACAGTAGTAATAGGAGAGGAACGATTGGAAAATTTGACAGGAAAATGACTTGAAATACAAATTTTACTGTTACACTTAGAAATATTTTCTTTCTAATATAAGAAATGTTAAATTTATTTTATACTACCACATTTGCCATTCATTGGTGTCTGTGCTTTAATCTAAAATTTGGTGTCATATGTCTCAAAGGAAACATGTGATATACTGTATATGCCCTTCTTATATACGCTGTTTAAACTGACCAGTTATCAAATGCTTCTTATTTTCCTTTAATTTACTACACACTGCTGTCCTCATGCAGCAACTTTCTCTTAAATTGGGAAAAGAAAGTGAACGCACCAAAATTTCTTAACCATCCCAATCTGCTCTTACCCAGGTGAGTTACATTGGAGGCAATTAGGATTAGCATAGGATTAGCATGTAATTAGCAAGCGTACGGCCTCTAGACACTATATAAGGGCAGGTGCATGTTGTGCCGTTTGCAAATTGGGCACAAGATTTGAAGAGATGCCAAAAAGGTAGTAGGAGAAAGAAGACAAAGAAGAAGAAGAACAACAACAGTAGCAAAATCGAAGTACTTTGAAATCAGCTTAAACAAAGTAAGCATGCGATCCACCAGAGCAAGAGCAAAAGATGTGTGATGCTGTGAATGCCGTGTGAGCCGAGGGATGCACAGTTAAAGAAATAAAAAAGTGCTTTGATGGCTCATGGAGTGAAAGTGTAACCTTGGGCACCTACGTTACAGATTCATAAAGTTGACTTTTATATATCAGTTGAACTTGGGTAGTGCTTTTCATGATGTGTTTCCGAAACGCCTTGCCACCCAGTCATCCGTTTCATCAAATTTGTCGTGATCCCTTAAAACACTGCACTCTCTCCCTAAAGCCCGGGAGGCCAAAGCGTCTAACAGCAATCTGTGAGCCATTCAGAAGAGGTTTTCTAAAGTCTTAATTAGGATCAGTTGACCAATACTATCTCTTTAGCCTACAAAGTAAATTATCTAATCATTATATTTCTCAAAAAAATCTATCTGAAAATCTAATTTTTGGGGGAAAAAATCCAATTATATGGCACATTTTTTGTTTCTCAATTTTAAAACGATGTTTTTGTGCATCGGACAAACAATTGCAAGACAAATTGAAACGGGAGATTTTTCTTATCCTGGTAAGAGTGCTCTTTAACACTCGTAAAATTGTCTCTTACCAAAAATAAGAAAACATTGGTGAAGCCTGAAAATGATTGTGTACGAACAAAAAAATACAAAAATACAAAAATCGCTGGATCCGATCTAAAACAGGAGAAAATACATCCGTATATCGCTTCTCGCATGAGGCCCACCGATTTCTGCAGAATCACACTGAAGTGGAAACTTGTATTTTTAATCTGCAGCTATAAATGGATTCAGGTGTTGTATTGTGTTTGTGTGTTTATGTCGTCCACAGGCTTTAATAGCTCCAGGTGTTGCCCTGTCCTGACCGAGGCGGGAGATTGTAAGCTTATTTATACAATGTTTTCCAATTTATCGCCTAATCAATGGGCAGAATGCAAGTTGCATACAGCACTAGAAAGTCAGCAATAATATTAATCAAAAACAATGTAAGCAGGGAGCTATTTAACACAATTTAAATTGCTCGCTCTGTCTCTCTCTCTCTCTCTTTCAGCTCCCTACGGTGCACATTCATTTTCAGGTGGATTTTATTTGTACAAAAATGTTCTTACAGTAACCTGAAGAAAGTCCTGTAACCACTGAGCAAATTAAAAGAAAATGCAAAAAGTCACTTAATGGTCCATGTTTTATCATAAACATACAGCATAACTGGAGTGTGTGTGTGTGTGTGTCTGCTTGTGCTCTGCAATGGATTGACATTCTGTCCAGGGTGTACCGCGCCTCATACTTAACATCTCCTGGAATAGACTCCAGACCCGCTGCCACTCTGTACAGGATAAAGCCGTGTAGAAAATGAATGAATGAATGAATGAATACAGCACTATTGAATTGTTTGTTAAAGAAAACTTATGAAAATGTTAGTGTATGCTGTTGACTATACTTTTAATAAATAAAAATCACATTTTTTTACTAAAAAATTTTATACTAAATAAAAATTATAATCATTTTTTAATCACCAATAACTGATATCGACAGCTCAGGCTAATCAATACAAAAAATTGCCATCAGCGCATCTGTAATTCATAATAGTATTTAATATTTTGGAACGTCTTTAAACGTGATCTAGAATGTTCCTGTTCTTACTTACCTTATAGCTGCTATAAACAGCCAGTCACACCCCCAAAAAAACTGTGCATTAGAACTTATAAATATGATATGAATTACAGTAAAACTACTAGTAAAGCTGCTGTTATAGTAAACTAATCAACTCAGCAATCAGAATTCAACAGAGCCATGATACATTAATTTATTCATCTTTTATACCGATCATCCTGTATACAGGGTCGTGGAGTGCCAATCCATCACAGGACACACACACACACACACACACACTATGGGAAATTTGGGAACATCAATGAGACAAATCTTCATCATTGGACTGTGGGAGGAAACCAGAGTACCAGGAGGAAACCCACCAAGCACAGGGGGAACATGCAAACTCCATGCACACAGACCCCGAGGCAGGAATTGAACCCGGAACATGGATTTTTCAGTGTTTGTGAGGACCTTGATTTGGCAAAATTGCTTCAGCACAAACTTAATGCAGAGCAGTCCCCTAAACACAAACACAAACTAAATATTAAGCGAAAATTTTGAACAGTTATTGCTTGTAGAAACTTGAGAATGTGCTTTGTTTTGTAAAAGCATTTAAATGTATTTTATCATTGTGGGGACCTTTTGGTCCTTTCTGGTCCTCAGAAACATGCATTCAAACATGCAATAAATAAATAAACCATCATAGTTGTATAATAATGTGTATGCCATAATTATGACTAATGTTTGTGTATAATATCTGATTTTCTGTGGAAGAGGTCAGATTATTGGTCAGCCTGAGGCTGTTCTGACTGTACAAGAGACAAATAACTAGCAATCTTGAAATCGCTCTTTCCTACTGTTAACAGAATCATAGTTCAATTTAAAGAAAAGGGTAAAACATCTCCCGAGTCACGACCTGGTAAACCTGGGTTTTTGTGAAAGACGTGTTCGTGCCGTTCGATGATTGGTGTATATTTAGTTTTTGCATGTCCTGTTTGTGAGGACCTTCATTGACATGTTTTTTTATTCGGTTTGTAACCAGCCAAAAGTCCCAGTAACGTCAAAACCATCAGATATTCCGTACCTTGTGGAGATATTGCGTCTCAGCCAGAGTATAAAAACCCAACCCCAGCACGCACACACACACACACACACACACACACACACACATAAACACACTGCCTGGCATCAAGTACAAAGATTTTTTTACATTAGGAGCCCTGCTGAGTTGAGATGAAATGATTGCAGCAGTCATAATTTACCTCATCTCTCTCTCTCTCTCTCTCTCTCTCTCACTCACTCTCTCTCACTCGTTACGTGACCAGTAATAATCAACAGTATGGTAAGGAACTTAAATGCATTACAGAAAACATCACCCACTCATTCACACACACACAAACAGAGGGGTACACAAATTCAAAGGCATGCATACTTACACGCGACATTGGGTATGCAAATTCTGTGACGTGAATGCCAGCAGTGAGAGGAGCCGAGAAGAATCTTTGAATTTGTGTGTGTGTGAGAGAGAGAGAGAGAGAGAGAGACCTCAGACCCAGCCTTAAACATTATTACCAGATGGTATTGTTCCAGTCAACACAGCAGCACCTTAATTAACTGCATACACTGTTTTCCCAACCTGGCATTTGTACTAGACCACAGAATAATTAACGTGTGTGCTCTCATGTGCTTGCATGCATGCACGTGTGTGTGTGTGAATGTATGTGCTTCGCAATGTGAGTTTGTAATTGGGCACTGATCAAGGAAATGAATATTATAGAAGCCTTATCAGTGTTTCTGCGTATCAGGGACAAGACAAAGACAAAGACAAAGACAGAATCTTCAGCAAGTTTTTTTTTTTTTTCCTTGGAAGAAGATGAAAGTAACAGAGGAGATTTATAACGCTGAAGAATTCCATCGAGAATAATTTGACAGATGTTACTTAATTAATTGGAGCCATCAAAATAAATAAATGTCCCTGGTGTCATACAAGAGTCAGGACGTTTTTTTCCCCCTTGAATTGATCATTCTTTAAGATGATGTGAACATAAGGGTATGATATTAGGAGCTCGGAGCCGAGCAGCTGTGAGGAAGTGTGTAGCCTGCTTGATACAAATAAAGCCCATTGTTTCTAGGCAAAATGTGAAGGGTGAATGTTGCTGAGCAGAAGGTAAAGCTTTTCTGATTAAACCTGTCAGAAGCAGCTCTGCAGAAGTGTGACCTGTAACGGATTCTCAAGGCAGAAGTGTGAGAAAAGAGCTACAAGTAGAATTACAGACAGGTAGAGAGAGCAAATGTCAACGTATTTTGTTTGTCTCACACATATAGTAGCTGGTCAGATCTCCTGTAAATAGCTACTCATGTGTAACTGGTCTTATACACCAGATCAGCCATAACATTATGGTGACTCGCCTACCTTAATGCTACGCAGGTCCCCCATTTCCCATCAAAACAGTGATGCACTATATGTTCTGACTCCTTCCTATGGAAACCAGTAATATCCTTAGGGCCAATAGTTTGTCCCTTCTGAAACATCTTATAAACGACCATGAGACACCTTCCGACATGGTTGTTTAAGGAATGAGAAGATACTGTCTGCAACAGTTAAAAGGATTGGTGCCAGCTAAACCATATTACTGAAATCACTGCAGTAATTATTTAATCAAGGACGCTTATATATATATATTTGGCTACAGAGTGTTTGTTTTTGCTGATCTGAGTACACAGAATAGATGTGAATGACATACACAGTAGTGCATTAGAGCATTCTAAGTTGAGCGGTGCAAAGATTCATCATTGATAAAGCAGTACAGTATACAGTAAAGAGAAAGTGTTCAGTGATCAGTTGTTCAGTATGGAATCAGCCACAGAGAAGCTATTTTTCAGTCTGTTTGTGCAGGCGCTGAGGCACCAGTCTAGAGGCAAATAGCCCATGATTAGGCTGAGATGTGGTTTCGTAATGCCTTTCGCCCTTTACAGGCAGTTTTTCTTGTTAATGTCATTAATGGTGGGTGGCTGAGTGCAGATTATTAATTGGGTGTTTTTTCACAACTCGCTGAAGGGCTTTGCAGTCTGTTGCGGTACAGTTGCCGTACCACACTGAGATGCAGTTGGTGAAGATAGTCTTAGTGTTTCAGCTGTAAAGTTCACAAGTATCCAGGAGTACAGGACTTTTTTTTTAAGTCTCTTCAGAAAAGAAAGACTCACTCATTTTCTATACTTATCCTGTACAAGGTCACTGGATGCCTGAAGCCTATCCCAGGGGACTTGGGGTATTGGGTGGGGTACATCGTGGATGGGGTGCCAATCCACTCACACATGGTGGTGTAGTGGTTAGCACTGTCGCCTTGCACCTCCAGGGTCCGGGTTCGATTCCCGGCCAGACTCGATTCCCATCTCTGTGTGCATGGGGTTTGCATGTTCTCCCTGTGGTTGGTGGGTTTCCTCCCACAGTCTAAAGATATGCAGTTTAGGCTAATTGGCATTCCCAAAAATTGCCTTTAGTGTATGTGTGGCACCCTGTCCAGCCTCCTGGGATAGGCTCCAGGTCCCCGCAACCCTGAATACAGGATGAAGTGGTATAGAAGATGAGTGAGTGAGTAAATGAGAGGAACCTGGAAGAAACCCACCAAGCACTGGGAGCAAACTCCATGCACACAGGCCCAAAGACATGAACTCTTGATCCTGGAGGTGCGAGCTATCTACTACCATGCTATGTACTAGTAATGATCCATAATGATCTAGTTTGATTTCTCAACATTGAGTCATGTTGAAACTGGTGTGGTGTTGTGTTTCAGGAGTTGGGAGCATGAAATTGGTATGTTGAAGCATTATGAGTTCCTTTCACTGGAAGTAAAAGGCCGAGCCCAACTCCTGAAACACAACACCACACCAGTTTCAACATGACTGGATGAGTTCGGTGTGGAAGAACTTGACTGGCCTGCACCTCAACCTCAGTCCTGACCTCAACCTGATAGAACACCTTTGGGACAAATTAGAGCAGAGACTGTGAGCCAGGCCTTCTCGTCCAACATCAGTGTCTGACCTCACAAATGTGCTTCTGGAAGCATGGTCAAAAATTCCCATAAACACACTCATTAAACCTTGTGGAAAGCTTTCACAGAAGAGTTGAAGCTGTTATAATTGCAAAGGGGGCGGGGCCAACATTATATTAAACCCTATGGATTAAGAATTAGATGTTACTCAAGTTCATATTCGTCAACTGTGATCTTGTGGATGTGTCAGGAAATCAGTCTTCTGTGTGTGTGTGTGTGTGTGTGTAAGAGAGAGAGAGAAAGTGAGAGAGAGAGCGGAAGAAAGACAAAAGAAAGAGGAACAAGATTGCGTCAAATTTATAACAAAAAAGGATAAATTGAAGTCCCATCACTCAAGCCTACAGGTGAAAATCTTCAAAATAACAATCCTCGCAGCAAACCTCAACCATCATTTCAGGTTTGTAAATCAATTTCTGGGCTGATTTGTTCAGTTCTCTGGCATTTTGGCAGGTCTCTGAAGTCTCCGGTCGTATCCTCGGAAAGAAGAAATCGACATTGATTTCAATGAACCTTCCCTTTTAAATTCCGTACTTTATTTTCTCTTCAATTTACAGTAGCTGTAATTCGTTCCCACCTGCGTGTTCATCCTCGGCTCTGGTTCACTATAAACAGCTACCGACATTACAAAAAGACGAGGATAAAAAATAGTAGCTAATGTATTTGGATATTTCTTCTCAACTACAGTAAGTGGAGGACGTCCCATAGAAGAGGCAAGTTTTCTAATAATGAACAGCTACTGTAGGGCAACACCTACCTCCGGAGGCGGATACATACAGCATTTGTATCAATGTTCAATAGATTGCTTGATTGGACAAACACTAGACTATAAAAAGATACAAATATTCATTATGTTCCCAAAACAACAAAGTTTTGTTATATTTATTGTTAAAATGAATTCCTATCTTACATCCACTAGAAGCAATTCCTCTCCAGACCTCCAGAGGGCAACATCACACAAGTGACAGGAAATGACACCAGTGTTTTTGCTTCCCTGGGCCAAAGGTGACCAAATCTCAACATCCATTTGACAGACATCCTCATCCTTTATACTTCTGCGCAGTTGAGAGTTAAGGGCTTTGCTCAAGGGCTCAACAGTGGCAAGTTGGTTGTGGTGGTGCGGGGTTTAAACCTGGGACCTTCTGATCAGTTCTCCAACACCTTAACCACCCAGCCACACCTGCCCTGATATCAGTATGTTTACATGACATTGTGTTAGTGCGACTGAAATTATACTAAATCAAATTCTTAACGTTGGACTACTGTAGCACTCCCAGGTTGGGAGTCGAAGTGCTGTTCAACTCTGCATATACCACGATCGCTGGCTTTGACTTGAAAGTCGAACAAAATGCATATCAGCGGAAGAAGCCGCTAACAAAACGGCGGTGTTGTCTGCCTTCAGAAAAAAACAAAGTTTTCACCCCTCGACATGCTACCAGTTTACCCTAATGTAATGCAGTACTAACAAGATGAACACCGGCGTATCACCACCTACTGTATTGTAGCGGAGTCAGATAAATATTTCAGTCAATAGATCAGTTCCTCTGCCGTGCTTGTAAACTAGGACAAGAACAGCAGTCCAATTAAATGGTGGAGTCGAGCTCTAACCATAGCTCTGCTTAACTGCACATGTAATCGTACATGTACAGACTGTCTTTCGTCGACCCACTACTGCTGCTCTGAACACGTACAAATCTCTCCGTCCCTTTCTCTAAAGTCTTTACAAAAACTTTGAAGCAAAAAGCACAAGAATAGACAGATAATATCTGAAGACGTGTAAATATACTGTACAGAAATCAAAACGTCTTTATAGTTATACAAACACCCGAACAGCAAATTAAATAAACACAGTGGGACGATTTTAATCTCCGGGGCGAGAGCGAAGAGCTGACTCGGTGACTCGCCGTCCCTGTGGGATTCTGCAACCAAAAAATTTGCAGCGTGTTCCTTTCCCAAGATGAGCTTTAATCTCTCTCACTCTCTCTCACTCTCTCTCTCTCGTTCGCTCTCTCACTCTCTCCCCCAGAGCCAAGCGCTGCTCATTATTTTTCCTTCTCCTTCTTCGCTGCCAAGAACTCAGAGCTGTTTCTCCTGCTTCTTCTCTGACTCCGGTAAGAAATCGCTCCCGCAGGGTGGTAGGAGATTACTGTGCTCATACACTCGTAGGTTTTCTCTGTGCTCGACTTCACACACACACACCACACGCTACACACCGTAGCTAAACAGCGCTGTTTTGTTTTCAGTGGATTCGTTCGCTAATTGTTTGTGATCCAGATCCAATTCTACGAACAGATGACAATTAGTTAGTAGCTACAGCACAAGACAGCGAACTGAAATCAGATAATTATGATTCATGTTTGTTTGAAAAGTTATTACAGAATCATATACAAGATGCTTTTTCTAAAACGTTTAGCTAACAAGGTATAAAAAGAAGCCTGGCTGTTTAATTAGGACTTTAACTTCGCTTTCGTATTTAAATAATCCAACCATCCATCTTGGAGTCCTTATATTCCAACTAGGGACCGTGGAGACCAATGGTGTTTACCATCATATCTATTCTCATTTTTACGACCGTACACACTACGGGCAATTTGTGAGCGCCAGTTAGCCTAATCTGCATGTCTTTGGGCTGTGGGAGGAAAACGGAGGACCCAGAGGAAACCTACCAAACACTCCATGCAACTACTAACCAATAAGCCACCGTGCCGCCATTTAAATAATGCAAAATGTCAAAATATCATTTGAAGCGTAAATAATAATGCGTAAGAATTTTTTTTCAATAATACAAAATAAATTGTTTAAGTTGCTCTGGTTATTACATATGTTTGTTTCTCCACAACCTAAAACACAAAAATGTTGCCACCAAGCTGATATTTTTACTTCATATATTTTCATTTTATATTTATTTATGCAAATGAGGCACACATTAAATATGCATACAGTTCTGTGCAAAAGTCTTGACCTCCTCATTTCTTCAGATTTTTCCCCAAAGCTCCAGACTTTCATGTATTTTTAATGTTGTCTTGAGAAATAGTTCTCCAGCTTCCTGAAGGTCTTTTTGGTTTCTCATTTTCAGTTCAGTTCCTGTACCTGAGCAGTTTCAGATGAGTGTTTTTTGTTTGTTAAGCCCCACAGTGACCAATAAATCATTCAAGCATTTAAAAAAATAATAATTCTAAGTCAAGGGATGAACCAGTGAGAAACAGGTGCAGATGATGACAGATGATCAGGAGGTGATTAGTATAAACTGCTGATGCTGAACGCTGAGTGGTTGGAACAGACGAGTGGGGAAATGAGGTCGCTGCTGAGGTTCGTACATAAACAACCAGTTTTTAAATTGTATCTTTAGGCGCTTTGCAGCCTGTCACAGTGAAACACTTACCACAGCCAGACCTGTGAAATCAATAAATGACTTATAAAGGACAGCAAGTTCACTTCTGAATGGTTTAAAATATATAATTAATTATTGTATTAATGTTTTAGAGTGGCCTAGTCAAAGTCTGAACTTAAATCACTGAGACCCTTAAACAGGCTGTTTATGCTTGAAACCCCCCTTAAGTGGCTGAATAAAAACAATTCCGCAAAGAAGAGTGGGACAAAATTCTTCCACGGTGATGTGAAAGACTCAGTGCCAGTTATCACAACAGCTTGATTGCAGTTGTTCCTGCCAAGAGTGACACAACCAGTTATTAGGTTTTAGTGGGCAATTACTTTTTCACATAGCCTTTTTTCCCTAAATAAATGCAATCAGCATCTGCATTTTGTGTTTACTCGGGTTATCTTTGTGTAATATAAAAAAATTATTTGATGACCTTAGTGAGTGGAGCTACAACTTCTTCAAAGTTGTTAAGTTTTTGGTAATAAACTGAGGAAACACTAAGGACCAAGGGGTGCCAATACATTGTGCAGAGCTCCAGTCAGCGTTCTGCATGGTGGGCGATCCTGATGGAAACCAGGCAGCGGCATTAAATATTCAGTGCTGTGGATTTTCTGGATGCTTGAAATTCCTTTCAGAAATCCTTTCTGTTGCTCTTCTGTGAAAAGCTGACGGAGGTCTATTTCTGTCCTCACGTGTCTGAGACACGCTCACACACTCGTCCTCTCGCTCACACACTCGTCCTCTCGCTCACACACTCGCCCTCTCGCTCCATCCAGATTCTCCACACCACACCCCCCTTATTTCTCTCTCTCTCTCTCTCTCTCTCTCTCTCTGTCTCTTTCTCGACCGCTTCAATCCATAATCTCTTCTCTCCATCCCTAGGTGTTCCTTGATTGTCATCTTTTTAAATATATTTTATTCTCTCTCTCTCGTGCCAGCTGTCAGGAGAGCAGCGATGTGTGATTCGAGCGGCCATGAGGAGAATACAAGCTACGGACAAACTAATGAGCCAAAAAGCAGAGAGACACTGTGTGTTTAGGGAAAAAATATGGACAGAGAGCGAGGGAGAGAGGGTGAAAGGGGGAAAAAGAGGAACAAAACAGAGAGAAAGAAGGAAAAAAAGAGAAATGTCAAGAAAGACAAATAGAAACATAATGAGCGTGAAAAAGGCTCACCTTTAATCGAGCGATATGATTAAAAAGTAAATTTTATACCATAGACAAGGACAATACTCGTTTCTGATTAACTGCCAGTCAAACATGGTTTCCATAGAATGTAACAATGAGAACAAACATAAGAAATGTTTCGGATTCAAATTCAAAACAGGATAAATAAAAACTAATGACCTGGATACCGACCGAATTCAGTGACCGAGCTAGAAGGGCTTTGGTCATGGAGAGCCTGGGTGAAGCCTGGTGGTGGAAGCATGGCGCTGTTCCAGTGGATTTCAGCAGAAGAGACAGAAACACTGCTCAGGCTCGAGGGCAGGAACAAAGAGAAACCCTTCTCCACACGATATCAGAGCGAGATGACCTTACACATGACTCGAGGCACACGGCCAAAACAAATGCTGGCGCGGCTTCAGGGCAAATCTCTCAAAGTCCTTGACCATGCTACACTTGAATCAGTGGAGAGACCTGAATACGTCAGTTCATAAACACAGCGTATCCACTCTGACTGAGCCTGAGAGGATGTCAGGGGGAAATTAAGCAAGTGCAGGTGTGCTAAGCTCGTAAAGACTTACTCAAGCAGAGTCGAAGCTGTAATCCTGCTTTCACAGACTCTGAAGACTTCTGAATGGCAGATTCTTCATTTTTATTAAACAGTACTGTGTGAAAGTCACAGAATTCTTCAGATTTTACTTCCAAAGCTCCAGACTTTCTTGTATTTTTAATGAAGTCTTGAGGAAAACTTCTCCAGGCTTCCTGAAGGACATTTCGGTTTCAGTCCCTGTACCTGAGCGGTTTCAAAAGAAATGTTTTTTTTGTTAAGTTACACAGTGATCTATGAGTCATTAAAGCATAAAAAGCATCTAACTTATAAGGTCTGAACCAGTGAGAAACAGGTGCAGATTATGACAGATGATGCTGGTGATTAGTTTACTGCTGATGACGGGACATAAACAACTGATTTTTTAATTGTCTCTTTAGGCACCTTGTTTATCACAGTAAAACATATTTTATTTACTCAAAAAACAGTGTGTGTGTGTGTGTGTGTATGCGTATGCTCAAGACTTTTGCACTACTGTATTAATTTTTTAGTCCTATGTACTGTTGACTTGCAGAACATTCCCTGATTTATGTAATTTTTCCATTTTTAGATTTCTTCCCCTACTGTTGTGTGTTGACGGTGTGTGGCTCAGGACAAGCTCATTTGCATAGACACTGAAATGGTGCATTTGGATAAGGGGTGAAATGAAGGGAAGTGGAGGTTTAAAAGAAAAAATACAAATCTGAGAGGTGCAGGTGATCCCCTGAAGTCAGAGATTGTGGTCTCAGTCGTTCACAGATTTTTCCCTACAACCTAACTAATAATTGTTCATGGAAACCCTCAAAATTTCGCGGATATCGCAAATATCCTCAGCAATTGTTTTTTGTTTTTTTCGTGGCAATATATAACTTTCCATGTGTTTTAACGCTAAACTATTAAGAACAATATAATTTACAAATTTTCTAACATAAATATTAACATAAATTCAGATAAATTTCCATATAAAATATAATACTATGTAAATGTTTTAGTGCTGTAGAGAGAACACAAAGCAACTGTAGAGGAAAACGCGGCTTGGGACGATGAATTATTATTACTGTATTTACCCTACATGCATGAGTTACAGTACATACTGTATAGAGGTGTAACATGGATATTTTACATTCTAGCACTGCGGGAGACACAGCAGTACAGGACTGTACAGTATACGGGTTTACCTTTACATTCTGTATTTTTTTTAAAAAGGTAATGTATTAAGCTGAGTTTGAAATTAAAGTGTTTTGGGAGCATATTTATGGTTTATACTGTAAAAATATGCATTTATAGGCATGTTTTGACCACATCTAAAATTTGTGGTTTTTCACAATTCGCGGGTGCTCTAGAAACATAACCCCGCCAATTTCAGGGTTCGACTGTATTTCAGTTGGAGCATTTACACACACACACGCACAGCTCCGGACACCCGGGTGGAGCTCTGAGACTTGTTGGAGTCCAGAACATTTTTAGCTATTTCTTGCATTACTGTGTTTGGGGATTGTGCAATATGGAGTGACATAAATTTTTTTTTTATTTTTTTATTTTTATTTTTTAAGCACAACCTATAGGCAATATGATGAACTGAATTTTATTTCATTTTAACAAACTATACAAATACAATAAACTATATTTTGAGCCAAAAAATTAGGCTAAAATGTAGCACAGACACTGTACATGTGGTCACTTGTTTTTATGGTTGTTTTAGGTTGTGTCTGTGACCACAAATGTCATTTTTGTAATGTCATTCCTTTGTTTATTATTCCTTTATTCCATTTTTAAAGTTCTACCAGACATCTGAAAACCCAAATACGCAGTTTGATGTCTGAAGCCTCCTCTGTCACCACACACACCGCAGGACTTCTGTATAACAAGTATAACAAGTTTTCGTAAAAATTGGTCATTGACCAGTGCTGTATTGCCGGCACGTATCGGTGTTGCTTAAGTTTTTAGGATAACTTGTTAAAGAAATAGTGAAATATGAGACCTTTAAGAAAACCACCACCCATCTGTATTGATCACGCAACAGCGTCCAATCAGGAGGGCTAAAAGGCTGTGGACGCTTTTCCCTCTGAGACGCATCAAGCCAACCAACTGCATCTGTTCCCGCATGTTTTTCCGTCACCAAACATCATAACACACAGAGGAAAGAACTATCTGCCATATTCTGGATACCCGAGTTCACAAATGCACAGCTGGCTCCTGGGCATGAGATGCCACTTTGTATTGTAGGAGGAAACCAGAGTACCCGGAGGAAACCCAACAAGCACGGGGGGGAACATGCAAACTCCACACACACAGACCCCAAGGCGGGAATCGAACCACTACGCCGCTGTGAAATTTATACGCAAATTTTCGCAAATTACAAAAAACAAATCAGAAATGGGAATGTTAAAGTGATTAATTTATTAATAATAAATTTGATTAATCAAAGGATATAAATATTACAGTGTCCAGAACAGTGTATAAACATATAAACATACACACAAAAGGTGGAATATCTCTCTCTCGCATACAAACACACACACACACACACACACACACTCAGCATAAGTGTGTGCAGCTGGAATGTTAAAGTAATCGAGTGCTTAAAAGCCTCGACTCGTGTATTTGTCTCCATCAGCGTGACAGCATGTAGTGACACAAACGCAACACGGTTCATCAACACCGTATGGAGCAGCGGGCGTGGCTGCGTCCTCGTCGTCATGGAGACGGGTGCAAGATCTCCCCCACCGTGACGTAAGTCCCGGTGATGAAGCCGAGGAATCCGATCAGGGCGATAGACAGGTCCTTGAGGTAAATGAGCGCAGATGGACGGGCGGGGCACGCGATCAGCTCCACCAGGGGCGGGAAAATGAGTGCCAGGGCGGAGCTACTCACCGCGCCCACGAACGAGATGACCAGATCCAAACGGGGGACGAGAACAGCTACCACACCTGCATGGAGAGAAAGAAGGGAGGAAAAAATTGAGAAATGCATTACAGTATGTTCTCAGTGTCTCTCTCTCTCTCTCTCTCTCTCTGGGGGATTAATGCGACTCAACATCAATCAGCAGAAACGTTGCTATACGCCAGACAAACCAGGCAATCGCCTCAGGCTCCAGTCACCGCAGCTGACCACTTCAGTCCACTGTAATATCAAAACCTCAAAATCCCCTAAAGGCTTCTGAAACTGCCTGAAGGTTGGACAAGCACTTGGTTTCAGGAAGAAAAAAAAAAAAAGGATGACAATTAGGAAAAAAAAAAAAAAACTCTAAACAGCTTGCTTAGCTCTAACCACATGAACACTTAAGCTTATGCTGCTGTTGTGACAAGATTTCTGTCCTTACCATACACACATACACTCCTTCAAGAAGTTTAATCGTCTTTAACAAACACTGAAGACGGCGAAAAAAATCCCAAACAGCGCATCATTTTTAAGATGAAACCGAGCGCCGTTTCTGACTCACGCTGTATAAGAGAGCTTTTCTTTTAAAAATGTAAAAAGTATTTAAGATTACAGCGGTACCTCGGCATATGAATTTAATCCGTTCCGGAGGTGAGTTCTTGAGGTGAAATTTCGCATTGTGAAGCGCATTTTCCCATCGGAAATAAAGTAAATGCAGACAATCTGTTCCAGCCCCCCAAAAATTTCACCAATATTACCAATTTCTAACATATAATCATATAAAAAATCAAAATGTTTAGAAAAGACATATAACTGAGGTAAAATATGTAATTAATAGACATTAAACCGCACTTAACCTTAATTTATGGTTCGTCTCGGCACCGGCGGCTTTAAAAACCAAACTGAAAGCGGCTCCTTTTTCTTCAAGCATAACATTGTGAGGACCCGTGGTGTTATGTCTTCACTAAATCTAGCAGAAAAAAAAAAAACACGGAAAAAAAATTGGTAAACTCGCTTCACTTGGCTTTCTATTGAGGTAAACAAGTTTTGAGCGGCTCCCGGACGTATGTGCAACTTAGCTCAGTTCGTTGCTCGTTTGCCGAAAACGCTTCGTGTGCTGACAGAATTTTAATTGTTGAGGGGCGGCGTTGAGTCGTCCGTATGCCGAGGTACCACCATATATGGAGTTAATAACTGGTGAAACAAGTCCGTCCTCAGCTCTAACTGCACATTCTCTCTGCCTCATTTTAATGTCTTGTACCATTTTGTTTGCAAGGTCTAAACGCCACGAGTGCTATAAAGGCACAAAGTGAGACGCCATTAGAGCGGTGCGTCGCTTCATTGTATTAAAATAAAAAAACCTGACAAGAAATGGTACTGATGGGAATTTCATGATTGGTTTAGAGAGAGTTTGCGACTCGCAGGATTTTGTTTAACGCGACATTACCTTTGAAATTTCAGTTGTTTGAATTGTCTCAGCGGCGTCGCGGTCACGCTCCGTTTGTTCGTGCTTTTGCAATATTACTGTTTCAAATCTCCTTCTAAATCTCAGCCTTATCTCAGTGATGAGCTGAAACAGGGCTGACGGATAGAAACAACTCCAAAAGCTTCTTCCCATAATTCACTTTGATCTTTCTTTCGCTGTTCTACAAACTGTAATTTTTAAATGTTTTTGAAAATGTTTATATCACATACATAATAAAACATGTACTATTAAAGAAAAAAAAAACGTTAATATTTACTGCCAAACAGCAAAAGTTGAGAGGATTGAGTTTTCATTCTGTCAAATTTTACCACTGAATGTGGCACAAGTTTCATGAACTGCTGTAAAGTTACAGGAATGCTGTGAAGCAGAGACTCGCATGACTAGCAGTGGGATTCGAACTTGTGATCCCGGAATGACGGAGTGAACGTTTCTGTTGCACCTCTCGGACACGCCTGTGTAAGCAGCACAAATCCGGTTACATCCTGCAGAAGCCCATTCGACTATGATTACGGGCCGATCGATTAGTGCACCTCTACTAGTTATAGTTATAATAGCTGTTCTAGCAGTAATAACAGCATCTCTAGTAATAGTTCTAGTAAGAGTGGCAGTAATAAAAGTAGTACTAGTAGTAGTAATAATAATAATAATCACAGTAACATAAGTAATAGTAGTAATAACAGTAGTAATTATAGTGGTGTAAGTAACGGTACAGTAGTAGTAGTAATAATAACAGCAGTACTAGTAATAGTAGAAATAGTAGCGGTAGTAGTAATAATATCAACAGTAATAGTGGAATTAATGGTAGTAGTGAATGTAGTAAAAATAGTAAAATTAGAGCTAGAAGTAGTATTAGTGATATCAGTAATAGTAGTAATAATATCGATAATAGTAGTAATAACAGTAGTGGTAGTGATAGCAGCAGTACTGATGGCAGTAGAAGTAAGTAAAAAAATAGTAGCAGTAGTAATAATAGTTATAGCAGTAATAGTACCAGTACTATAGTAGTGATGAAGTAGTAAAAGAAGCAGTACTTTAAATGGAAGTTATAGCAGGAATTGCAGTAACAATATCAGTAATATTAGTAGTACTAATAGTGTTAGGAATAGAAATAGGGGTAGTAATAGTAATAATGTTAGAAGTAATAGTAGTAGTAGTAGAAGTAGTAAAATAAGTAGTAGCAGAAATGGTAGTTATACCAGGAATAGTAGTAATAATATCAGTAATAGTAGTACAAATAGAAGTAGGCGTAGTAATAGTAATAACTTTAGTAGTAATAGTAATAATAGTACTAGTAGTAGAACGTAGTAAGAGTAGTAGTAATAGTTGTGACAGCAGTAATAGCAGTAATTGTAATACTATTAGTAGTACTAATAGAAATAGTAGTAGCAATAACATTTGTAGTAATAATAGTAGTATCAGTAGGAGTGATGAAAGTAGAAGTAGTAAAAGTATTAGTAGTAATAGTGATGGCAGTATTAGTAGTAATAATAGTGATGGCAGTATTAGTAGTAATAATAGTGATGGCAGTATTAGTAGTAGTAATAGTGATGGCAGTATTAGTA
>JAQMYJ010000003.1:26096213-26120609 GCA_030014305.1 Clarias laeviceps | reverse complement strand
GATATATATATATATATATATATATATATATATATATATATATATATATATATATATATATATAATAGACGGGAATCATCAGGAATCGCGATATCACACAATACCTGTGGCTGATTTGATTTGATTTGTATTACAATTCTGATTTTATAAATATCCAGAGGTATTTGTTTATTTATTTTTCCGTTACAATTCTTCAAACTTAATAAATAACCAGCTTTTACCACACAGGATGCCGTACTGCATGCCATTATGGGAATAGTTTAGAGCACACCACCTGTAGAATTGTCGAGGAATAGCAAAACTTCAATAGCAAACGTGTCAGTGTAGCGATAAAAAAAAAAAAATTATCCAGATCTCTAGTTCATACGCTGTCTATTTACGTATTATTATATGTGCCATGTTAATTAATTTCAGGTTCATATTCACCTGTATGACTTGTAGAGTGTGTATGTGTGTGTGATCAGATCGCATGGGCAATGAACAAGGGTATCGGTGGCCGCTTTAAGAAGTACTGGAACATGGAGCTGGGTGTGACCTACATCCCCTGGGAGAAGCTGAAGGAGGCGGAGATAGCGGCTCTACGGGAGGGAGCCGTGCTCGACCAGGACACACTCAAACCAGGTGCAGCACACAGACGTTCATGTGTCCTACCCCGTGCATAGTATAGTGCACTAGATGTAAGACGGGAGGCAGTAGGGCTACTCATGATGTTCACTCCAAACTGTAGGAAATGACTCCTAAGTTAGTGCACTCTGTGTTCCACATGCACTCTGTAGTTATATCATTAATACATAATAGTATATGATTAATGCACTTCTGCACTATATATAGTAGAGCTGCACGACATGATCAAAAACTAGTGATTTAAACTAAAAACGTAAATTTAAACTTAAATGTAACTATTAAATGTACCTTTTATTATTCAGTCAGGTTTAACGGCATAAATTATTACATTAAGTGGAAGTTTGCCAATATTTATTTATTTATTTAAAAAACAAAACATGTACTTAAATTATTGACCAGTCCTTCATAAATTCCTGAATACGCAGATATTATCTGCATATATACTACCAGTCAAAAGTTTGGACACACGTTCTTTTTCAGTGTTTCAGTTTTCATTTTTTAAATTATTATTATTTTAAACATTTCGCTTTAATACTAAAGACATCTAAACTATGAAAGAAGATGTATTGAATTATATTGTAAAAAAAAAAAAAAAAGTGTTAAACAACCCAGAATGTTATTTATTTATTTTTATTATTATTATTTATTTATTATTGTTCAAATTGGCTACGTTTAGTTTTGGGCGACTGCTTGGCACACTCATGGCATTCTCTCATCAGATTCACCAGGTAGTTTTCCGTTCACAGGTGTGCCTTGTCAAGATTCAAAGAACTTTATTAATCCCAGAGGGAAATCGCTTTGTCTTGGTCATACAGTTGCATTGATTAATTTACCGGGAAGAAAGGAAAAAAAATTATTAGACAAGGAAAAAATAAAATTCAAGAAATAAAATTAAAAGAAAAATACAACAAATAGAAGTACAAATAGGATTAAATATAGCACATAGTTACATATTGCACTGAAAATAATCAATATACCAATATTGCACTTAAAATATAGTTTAAGTGAATAGAAAGAATATTGCACAAATGTATTGGTGATCAGATATTGCACTTGGAACTTATCTTGAGTTGTGGGAACAGTAGTGTCATAAAGTATTATTAAACAGTAACTACTGACAGTCCCTATCCCTTAGTGAAAACGTTACAAAGATGAGTTACATAATTTAATGGCCATTGGGAGAAAAGATCTCCGGTGGCGCTCTGTAGAACACCTGGTCATAATCAGTCTCTGGCTGAAATTGCTCCTCTGGTCGGAGAGAACTCTGTATAGTGTGTGAGAAGGATTGTTCAAGATTGTGTGTATTTTGGACAGAATCCTCCTCCTTCCCACATCAACAGAGTCCAGCTCCATTCCCAGGACAGAGCCGTCCCTTTTAATGACCTTGTCCAGTCTGTTTTTGTCTGCCGCTTTCATGTTGCAGCCCCAACAGACCACAGCATAGAAAACGGATTCGTAAAACATCCGAAGAATGGTATTGCAGATGTTGAAAGACCTGAGCCTTCTCAGGAAGTACAACCTGCTCTGTCCTTTCTTCTAGAGTGCCATTGTGTTAACTGACCAGTCCAGTTTGTTATCCAGATGCACTCCCAGGTCTTGAGTTAATCTGTGACATTTCTTGCCAACTTAATGTGCTTTAGACCATCAGAGGAAGGGTGAGTACAGAGTCAATAGCCCTATTAGTGCTACTATAACTACATATAGTTATAAATCCATGTTATGGCAAGAAACACTCGGATAAGTAAAGAGAAAAGATATTCCGCCATTACTTTAAGAAATGAAGGTCAGTTAATCTAAATATAATGTGTCCTGTGTGGTGCAGTCGCCAACGCCTATAGCCAAACGCTGTGATGAAACCGGCTCTCCTGAGAACCGTCTCAGGAAAGGAAGGTCAAAACCTACACCTGCTGCAGAGGATACGTTTATTAGAATGTCCAGCCTTAGAAACTGCTGGTTTACATCATCTCAGATTAGAGCTCATGTAAAGGCTTCTCTGAGTTCAAGTGAGTTCACAGTCCAATACGGCGGAAAACAGCTCTGAGGCCAAATGGCGCTACTTCAAGTAAACACCATGTAGTGTTGTCCTCTCCTGGTGCTGCCTTTAAACAAAGTCAGCTGACCCTGATGTGTCACTGGGATTCTCCTCGCGATTTGTAGGCGCAGTCTTCGCAAGAGTATAATGCAGAACCAAAACACCAAACCTGTGAGTTTTTTATTTTTAATTTAATTTTTTTCATTATTATGCTTTACATTGCATTTTGTGTCCCAAACCCCAGCCACTGGATGCAGTGCCGGTCCCAAGCCCGGATAAAATGGGAGGGTTGCGTCAGGAAGGGCATCCGGCGTAAAAACCTGTGCCAAGTTGTAATGCGGATTGGATATTCCGCTGTGGCGACCCCTTGTCGGGAGCAGCCGAAAGACCAACAACAACATTTTGTGTCAAAGGTTACAAGACTCAAATTGTCGAACTTGTGAACGAATCCGACTTACGAACATACTTCCAGAACAGATCTCGTTCACTCATTTAAAATAAAATAAAGAATAAATATTGAATATGGAATATGAATGTACTGTGCCTCAACTTTTGACTGGTACTGTATATACCCCCCACTCCCCCTGTTGTTCCTTCAGGATCCAATTAATACCCAAGTATAAATTTTTTAAATTATTATTATTATTATTTTTTTTAATGCATTATATTTCTTCTTGACGTTTTATTTACTGGAGTTGTTGATCACTAATGTAGAGTGGGCCTCAATGCTTCCCGAGCTTGTTAAACCCATCGGAGGCGGCGGAGAGGAAGCTGAAAAAGAACTTGAAGGCGGAGCTTCAGTCCCGTCACAGGTAAAAAAGGTCTTAATGGAGTTTCTGATCAAACTTTTCCTGCTCTCTTTTCTTCTGGAGGTAAAGTGTCTGTCTGCGTGTCACATGCATCAGATCTTATACATTTTTAAAAGTATGCCGTTTTGCAATACACAATACGCTTTTGTACTTCCTGTTCAATGCTGCTGTCGAGGCGTCAACAAGTTAAATGTCAGTGTTGGACTAAATAATAATAATAAAAAAAGGTTAGCATCATGACTGTTTTTTTCCCCCTTAATTGTTTCATTCTGTTTTATTTCTCCTTGCTATGGGGATAATAATAAAAGTTGATAATTTACACATACACACACACACACACACACACACTTGTCATGTTTAGTGAGTAGTGCAATTCGTCAACCTAGACTGGACAGGTTTATCAATGGAAATGGAGCCCCTGTGGTCAGACGTTATCCTCAGCAGATGTTATGTTGCTCATGTGGACGTGTGGATCTTTTTTTGATCTTATGGGGATTTTTTTTTTTTTTTTTTTTTTTTTTTTTAAAGTTCACTTATCTTGTATAATCAATGATATAAATTGGGGAAGACGATGAACTCAGAAATCTGTGTATATAGAGTGAGACTTGCTTAAATATTCACTTCCTCTTAAACCTTTCCAGGTATGGAGGTAAAGTGGACTTCTTTTAAATTATATGTCATGAATGTACATAAGTAGGAATCATTTAACTAGTTAAATTGTGTCAACCTGTGTGCAAGTAGTGTTGTACGATCTCAGGATAAATATTCCTCCTCCTGTATGTTTGAGAACATTCTTAAAAACAAAAAGCATCATGAGTCCAAAGTCAGGATTTGGTTCATTATTAAGAATGAGAAACGAATTTGGGCGACTGACTAGAGGAGGACATCAAACAAATGCCAGGTAAAAAAAGAAAGCAAGAGAGAACCATGGGTCTACCACCACCATGCTTCACTGTAGGAAAGGTGTTCTCCGGGTGCTGAGCAAGTAAAATCTGGGTCTCTTCTAACCAGCAAAAGCTTTTCGACATTATACGGCTTATAGGATTATACGGCTCGCCAACGTTTCCATATCCTGTAGCACATCTTGGAGGAAGTATCTGGGCGGTGGTTCTTATGCAAACAGCATCTCAACTCCGTTCCGAGAGGAACTTTGATGTACCTCGAAATTGTGTGATCTTAAACGGAGTAAATGTTGGAAGATTTTATTTATTTATTTTGATGGTAAGCATTTTGATAGAATCTAATCCGAGCATAAAACCGTAAAAGACAAAAATAGTCCCAAGGTTGAGTTATTAAAGCAGAATCCAAGCCAAGGCTTGAGGTTTTAAAGCAACAAAAATCTTCAATTCAAGTTTCAGGGTCTCACTAAAGGACTTGTTCTGACCCTCCTGGAATTTCAACTTTCAGTTTTCCTGCTCTGAGCTAAAGAACCTCCTTCATGAGCAGTATAATGACTGGGAATTAATTTAGCTGTTGATCCTTTATAACGAACTAACGTTATAAATGCTTTAAAGTCACCACACGGTTCATCAGTTGGAGAGGAAAGGTGACTACAAGCGATCACCAACATTTTCAGAGGAAATCCGCTGGAATTTTCGAGCAGGTGGGTTTCTTTTTATTAAAATAATCAAAGAAAACATTTGCAGTTGAAACGGGTGGTTGTAATAAACCAGAGGGAAGGAGCAGCCTATTCAATACACAGTTACATTTTCAGAAATAAAGTGGCCTTGGACAACTTTTTATCTAGAACAACAAACTGCTAGCAAACACCATGTGTCTAAGGCAGAATTTCTGTCTTTAACTTTGTAATCATTTGGGTGGAAACATTGAATTTTCTTAGTGTGTGATATCAAAGAAAAACATGACGACTGAGTCAGCAGTGGACTTTCCCACATCTTGCAAACTTTTCCTGTTGTGAAGACCTCTTAATAATTTAGTACACACTAGGACTTTTACATTAACATTTCTTAAATATTCTACTTTGGTTAGAAATTTAAGTTGTATGTAATGAGCATTAATGTTACCAAAATATCCACAATTTCAAACTATTGTAACTTTTAATTGTAAAATTTTCTAATTCTTCTTCTATTCTAAGTAGTGATTGGAGTAATAATTAGCTAAGTAGTTATTTTTAACCACTTAGTTAGCATGCTGACTAGAGTTCACCTTTAGCATGGACCACCATGTCCATCACTTTTAAGCACACTCGGATATTTAACTGCTTGAAAGCCATGTTGACCCATGCAACCTATCCTCATAAAATAGGAGGTGAATGGGAAATTGTGGGAGTGTCTGTAAAATGACTGACAGAAAGCCAGTCCAAATACAGACATGTGCTGAGCAAGTCTTGGGCACCCAATGTTTTTGGTTTGTGATAGATTTTTTTTCCTTTCATTTAATGACTATTATTAAGTAAGTACAAAAACATTTCAGATTTTTTTAAAAGGCTGGTATTACACGACAAAAATCCACAAGTTACAGGAAATAAAGTTGCATATTATATTAGACCAAACAAAAACCCAAAATGGAAGCTATCTGGTTTTGTATGCAAGCAAAAAAGCACTTGGTAGCCAATTTCTTTATAAAACTGCAGAAAGTGTACCTGGTTCATTCATTAATGTTTATTGGGATTTCTCTATTCATGAAGGCATATTTGCTCAGCATTTATTTGCATGTGTGCCCAAGACTTTTCCATAGTACTGTACATTGGCACCGGAAAGCAAATTTATTACACCTGTTTAAATACAAT
The DNA here is from genome assembly GCA_030014305.1 of Clarias laeviceps. Lineage (NCBI taxonomy): Eukaryota > Metazoa > Chordata > Actinopteri > Siluriformes > Clariidae > Clarias > Clarias laeviceps. Next base: position 26,114,395 of record JAQMYJ010000003.1, on the reverse strand, counting down.
GTCTTCAACTATCATCATTTCTACTTTATTTGCACTAGTAAAAAATGGAAAATATTGAAAATTGAACCCTTATGGCATAATGTTTTCTGTTGTTCTGACTAATGTTTTCACTATAGAAGCTGGAACCTGACATTTTTGTACTTGAGAGCTTGTACAATTAGATGTTTTATGTATTAATTTTTAAGATGAAATTATCTGATTATCACCAAGCTGTTTATGTTAAATCATACGCTAGCGCGTAGTAGGGATTTTGAGTTTAACGTACAGCGGCATGTGCGCCATCTTCCCACTCCTGCAATAATCCTGAAGGTTGTAAAATGCTATAATACCCGGCACACGGATATGTGGAATCCAGTTCCCAGCCTGCTTAAGTTCTGAATGCATTTATTGCCAGTTGAAGAAACAGAATAAAGACCAGAAATATGTTATAAAATTTTGCAGGTAAGTTTCCCGTCTTTGTCAGTTCTGCTACTTTTGAAGCAACACAATTTCGGATAATGGTTCATGGTTAGATCACACCAGAATATGTGCTCTCATAGATTTATATTTTAGCACTTTTCTGAACAAAGGACATCTCGGGTTCATGACCAAGTCACCAGTGCAGCTTCTAGCATCAGATCATTTAATTGCAAAAGTGTTGCATATTTGTATCATGTTTTAAAATAATTTTCTGTAACAGCAGCTGTGTGTGTATAGTTTCAGTGATTTTGTAATTCACTGTTTTCCACCACAAACGTCTGACAAAGGAGGACATCATGTTTGGTGTGTTTTTTTTTGTTTTGTTTTTTTTTGTTAACAAGGACCAGTAACCAGGACAAACTTTTTGGTAGTTGACTCTCTGCAACGTTATAAACTGAAATAAAAGATACAACATGGTGTTCTTCAAAATAAAGTAATGTAATAGGAATTTGCTACAGTTTGAAAGCTATAAATATTATATAATACCGTTGTTGATGCGCAATAACTCCGAATATCTAGTTTTCCTCAAATTGAGCCAGCCTTGTTGGTATGTGGAAAATTAGACTATAAAAACTATACCTACTAGAGGAGCATTCATGACATGTCATCGGTAAACATCCTAGTGAAAGCTCGAAACATTTTCTACAACAGGCCATGAAAAGATTCCAAAGGGATGTTTGTAACCCATGGTTTTTTGAATCACTGATGCCTGATGAAAGATGTCCGATGTTTTGGCTTTAGGGAACTTTTAATGGAAAGGTAATCGCACACCTTTCACGCTGGGGAACAGTTCCTATTGTTCTAGTCCTAGCGCTAATGTGCTAATATTAAGAAAGGAAGCAATCGGTTTGCAGTACGACTTTACAAGATTGATGTCCATTTCCCTATACAAGTACACAGTTAGTAGTAAAAATATGTAGATTATATAGTGGGCGATGTGTTTCTATGGAAAGACACCATCAGCTATCAGTTTGTCTCATGCTAACATTAAAGCTGTAACCTCAGAGTTCAGAGTAGTTTGTTGTGACTACTTGTTCATCAACCAAAGCCCACTACTTTGCTTAATTTCCCCTTCGCCCAATCTGCTGAGTCATGCTGCTAAAAATCTAGCCTGTTAGCAGGTAATGTACAGAGGCTGAACATGAAACATGGTGTAATTTTGTTTAAGCTCAGTAGGATGGATGGTTCCATCTAGGGTCGGGTTGATTGTATTTGAGCACTTGCTGGTGAAACACCTTGCTTGAGTCAACAGTGGCGAACTGGAGACCTCCTGGTCCATGGTCCAACACCGTAACCACCGATCCACCCTGTTCAGTAGGAACATCAATAAACTAAGTAGCTTTTGGGTCTTCTGGGTAAGTTGAATGAATTCAGCAGCAATGTAGAGTTGATGTTTAGGTAATGAAGGTAATGCAGGAAGCTTTGACAAATGGAGAGATGTTATAATGTGTTTGCTTCTACTACATATTTTACAGCCTCGGTTCAGTTTCAGTTGTGCACGTCCGTCACATCTTTTTGGTTTTTCTTTACAGCGACATCACATATGCTTAATAAAAAAGCAGACTAAGAGTTAAACTTTGCAGTCATAGTATTGTTTATTTATCACATAATATCGTCACATGTATGAATCAAATGAGAATACGCAGTTCAGCTCCATGGTGCGAAGTTACATCAAAGACTTGGCTGAGTAACGACTAGCATGATGGAAAGTCGATGCTTTGAAAGTTGATGTATTTTAAGCAGTGACGGACAAAATCCCACTCACCATTTACAGGTAGAACGGCATTGTGGGTTAAGAACCCGTTAACCAAACTGAAATCACACCAACATGTTAAGATAAAGGTAACCATCATGCACAGGTTGGACAGTTTATACATTAATTTATATATATAATAATATATATATATATATATATATATAATTATTATTATTATTATTATTATTATTATTATATTTTTTTTAAATAAATCTTTGGTAACTACTTTGCCTTGATTAACCACATCATCGCACAATTGCTGATCTGGTACAGATTCACCCCCCGCACTCCCCCCACCCCCAAAAGGCTAACAACGTTTTAAGTGGATTATAGATTTTGATCAAGGGTTGACCTGTAATATCTATGACAGAGCTGGAGCTCGGGTGCGATCGATACGGATATAAAAAGCTCCAGGTGCTGGTTTACATTTGAAGAAACGCATGGGACATCCGGGATAAGAAGCGAAGGTTCAGAGGCATTTAATCACAAAGCTGTGGACGTGAAACCCTCAGGATTTTCCTCACCAAGTTCCTGAAGGAACCGGAGCGTTGGTAAGCCAGAGATATACTTTTTTTTTTCCCCCCCTTGATCCATGACGTCTTATCAAAAGAGATTTTATAGCAGTATGTATAACATCCTCCGTCTCACTGTATGATTGAAACCCTTGATGAAATGAAGTCCCCAAAAAAGTCCCCAAAACCCTGCTCTGATAGGGGTGTATGTGGAGAAAAGAGAAAGAAGCAATTCTATTTCACTTTACTTTCCTCTCAAACCCTGAACATGTCTCTAATAAATAGTTTATAACATTACACTTTAGAGACACGGACTTGAGTGTCTTAATTTAAAAATCAGTCATTGTTGCTCTAGTTTAAGTACAGATGTAGCCTTAACATTAATTCAATTCAATTTTATTTGTATAGCGCTTTTAACAATTGTTATTGTCGCAAAGCAGCTTTACACAATCAAAAGAATTGTTTAAGTCTGATTAATCAAATTAAAATTTTGTATAGAGACTGATTTGTCATCGAAGATTTGAGTAACTTGATATTTAGTCATGTTTCGAAAAAAGCCATGTATTCTGGGTAAGGTTTTTGCAATAACGCTTGGTGCTTTTCTCGAGCTGACTCAGTGAAGCGGAAATATCTGATAAGGATCAGAGCAAAGGAATTTGCTGTTGTCTGGTGACAAAGGAATTTTCAACACCTGTTCTCATTAATCAGTGAAGGTGTTCATTAATATACCAGCGATGTTAGTAAGTAGCAAGGTTTTTGATTTAACATAAAATTTCCTAAATATTAATGAAAATATGTTAATGTTAAAATATTAACGTAATCTATAATCCCAGCTTGGGCACAGTAAAGACTGAGACTTATTTGTATGACCATTATATGAAATTCAATCCAAAGTTATGCACACGTGTGGAGCAGGTTTTGATGATGGTCGATGCTAGAACAACTACAACGATGAGAAGCGAGTTTTAAGTTACTTCGATCACAGCAAAACGTCCACCATTAAAATAAGATATTGTTACAGTAACAAGGAAGAAGGATGTTGAAATATAATGTGCGCATCTTTATTCACGTTTAAATGCTACCAGTATTAAAGGCCATTGTTTAGAAATAAGTTAGAAATAAACTGCCGCCTGCCCTCTACCGCATACGTGTGCTCAAAACACCAGCAAGATTGGTTAGTGTTGCACCGAGTGAAGAGAGGAAAGTTAAATCCTATGCAGAGGGTGGACTCCAGGCCACACGGATGACTGTAGCATCGTCAAGATATTGTACTCTCGATCTGACACTTTCCGATTTTCTCACCACGACCTGCGAGCTGGACTCAACAGGTAAAACTTTCCTTCCTTGCTACTCTCAGCTCTCGTGTTGTTTATTAGGACTCTAAATCTGTTTTTGAAGCAGTGTAAAAACAAAATGCTAAATGAAAATGATCGCCCCATCTGAAACTTTTACTAAATAAAAGTCCCGTAGCTTGCAACATTTGCAATTGTTTACACAACAATGTTTACTAAATGCTATCCGTAGCTCAAACATGCTTACCGGACTTACAATGTTTACATCTTTGTGTTATATTTACTAAACTACACAGTTAAGATGTTAGTAATGTATTTAGCTAACCTTTTTTAGCTTGTGTAGTAATTGTAATTTATTGTAAATGTGTGTAACTAGTATATACGATAGTTGGAAGTTTGCATACACTTTGGGTTAAAGTGTTAGTCATTAAAACTGATTTTTCATGTTAACAAATTATAGTTTTGGTAAGTGTTAGGACATCTATTTTAACTTATAATGTACAATCACAATTCCAACAGGTCAGACGTTTACATACAATCAGTTTAAAGGTGCCTTTTTGCAGCTTGGGAAAAAAAAAAAATGTCATTGCTTTAGAAGCTGCTGATTCGGCTAATCAACATTATTTGAGTCAATTGAAGGTATACCTGTGGATGTATTTTAAGGCCTGCCTTCTTTGACATCATGGGACAATCAAAGGAAATCAGCTCTCAGGGGAAAAAAACAACAACTGTGGAACTTCACATGTCTGGTTCATCCTTGGAAACAGTTTTGAAATTCCTGATGGTACAAAGTTCCTCTGTACAAACAATATTACGCAAGTATGAGCACCATGGGACCGAGCCACCATCATACCGCTCAGGAAGGAGACGTCTACTTTGGTGCAAAAAAGTAAAAATCAATCCCAGAACAACAACAACAGACTTTGTGAAGACATTGCAGGAAAAAGTTTAAAAAAGAAAAAGTTATCCATATCCACAGTAAAACGAGACTGATATCGATAAAACCTGAAACCGCTGCTCCAAAGCTGCCAAAAGAGCCAGACTACAGTTTGCAGCTGCACATGGAGACAAAGATGTTATTTTTGGAGAAATATCTTCTGGTCTAATGAAACAAAAAGTAAACTGTCTGGCCATAAAGACCATTGTCATGTCTGGAGGTAAAAGGGAGAACCTGCAAGCCAAAGAACACCATCCTAACCTTGAAGCACGGAGGGCAGCATCATGTTGTAGGGGGCGGGGCTTTACTCCAGGAGGCACTAGTGCACTTAAACGAAACCGATGGCATCATGAGGAAGGAAGATTTTGTGGATATGTTGAAGCAACATCTCGAGACATCAGACAGGAAGTTAAAGTTAGGTCACAAATGGATCTTCCAAATGTACAATGACTCCAAACATACTTCCAAAGTTGTTAAAATGTCTAAAGGACAACAAAGTTGAGATATTGGAGCGGCCCTGACTTCAATCCAGTAAATATTTGTAAATAACCCCAGTTCTGTCCAGAAGAATAGGCTAAAATTCTGGGTGCTTGTGGAAGGTGACCAGCACCATTTGACCCAAGTTAAACAATTTATCCAATATCACCAATATTAACTAAGTGCATATAAACTCCTGACCATCTGGGAATGTGAGGAAAGAAATAAAAGTTGAAATAGATTTTCTCTACTATTATTCTGACATTTCCCATTTTAAAAATATACTAATGATCCTAACTGACCTGAAACAGGGAAAGTTTACTCAAATGTCAGGAATTGAAAGCCAAATAGTTTTCATAGAATAGAATTTATCTTCAACTTCAACTGTGTATGGTGTTTTTTCCAGTTTGAATCAATTACTCCCAGTTGCCATGGTGGGACTATGAGCACATCAAGCCATGAATCTTTTCTTGTTCTACTGGTTTAACAGGGAGAGTGGGTGGAAACATGATTCTGATTAGTCACAATGTTGTTGATTATTTTCTATAGCAGCAGATCAGTCACAGGTTTGGATCGCACACAGTGTGGATTCGGTTACCATGATCACCTTTTATATATTTATATGAATTTTCACTTTTTTTTTCTCAAATTGCAAGATTAAAGTTCTAGATTTTATTTGACTATTAGTTAAATTAAGTTAAATTTTAGTTAATTAGATAATATAAGTTACAAAAGTTTTATATACATATACTAAAGATATAGTTACATGCTTGAGTTTTTTTTTTTAAAGCTAAAAATACAAATGTCTGAAAATTGAGATATTTATAACCTTCATACTAATTTAACACACGATCATAAATTTTTATTTTTTTATTTTTCTAAGGTCATCAATCTAAATAGAAAACCGTTCTAAAAAATGTCAAGGATGGCATTAAGGAAAATATGGATTTTGGTGCTAGAAATATTCATATTCAGAAATATTCAATCTTTTTTTCATTGTATAATTTTAGGAAATAATTTTGCCATATTTATACTTGTTTATATTTGCAGTGTAAATTATTTCATGTGAAAACAGTGCTTTTGTGCAAGTTGTGATTTTAAAGAAAACAAATATAAGACTGATATCGATATCAGATGGTACTCATGGTTTCAGTATCCGTAGCAAAAGAGAAGGCGATATCGTTCCCCCAGGTTTGATCCTCAGTCTGATGCTGCCTTTTGCATTTATTCTCATTGCAATTCTGACTTAAACAGGTCAGTGATGGAACTTACAGTTTGGACTGAACTGGGTTTTAATGCAAATTATATACAGTATATTCATACAACCTTAGATTTACAAAAGAATAAATTATTTTCCTAAGCAGCAATAATAAAACCCAGAAGGTCTACTGATATTTAAACCATAAAAGAGCCAAGTTACTCCAAAAAAACTGTCTTTTAAATCTTGTCACCTACAATTTTGCTGAAGATGGTTTTAAAGTAAAATCAAAATGGTCACTGTGCCTTCCTTTTTTTTTTTTTTTTCTTTTTTTTTTTGCTGTTGTATTACTCTAGAAGCAGATGTGGTGGTGCATTTAGATTTTAGAAACATATTTTGTTCTACAGGGATAAAAACAGATTAGTACATGTGGCAAACAGCTGGACAACCAAAATGCTACTGAATTTAAAGGCAATAATCTTGCACCGATGCAAGATTAGTTTAATTCTAAACACCTGATGGCGAGCTGCGTTTCTGATGCAAAATCAAAGCGTCAAAAGGAAGCTGTTACATTTTCAGCAAAACAGCTTGTGATAAAACTTAGTCTTGTCTTTCTGAATTAAAAAGAAGAAAAACATTATCATTTACTCACGGTTCAGAAGCGAGGTGAGTCATTTACATACTGCGCAGAGGGAACTCTGTGGTCAAAGTGTGACACGCGTTCCCACGGAGTCCAATCAGATTTTGGCAGCTGATGCACATTGCAGCGATACGAACTGAAACACTGGGGCAGCTGAGAAATAAAGTATGTTTTCCTGGGATGTAAATGTTAGAGGAAAATGTTTTTAATCCATATACCAGCCGAAGTGCAGCAGTACACCTGGCATTTGGTGCCCTACGTGACTGCCTATGTCGCCTCATGTTTATATTAACACGCTCCTTCAAATAAGTTGTCATTCTTGTAGTATGATCTTATCGTCCCGTCATTCAAAACCATGTGTATATTGGGATTGGATGTTTCCAGTAATTCAATCCTCACATATCTAACATCCTTCAAGGAAAAACTTTTAATCGCTGACAATGATGTTTTCTACTTCTACGATGATGTTGGACATTAATGGGAGTCGTCTCCAGGAGCACTCAGTAAGTTTCCCTCCAAGACAAGAATTTTTTTCGCTTTATCAGTGACTTACAGTAGAAATGCTAGTGAGGGAGTGAGAACGGCCTTCGTTGTTTTTGTTCGTATGTTTGTTTTAAGGTTAAATCTAAGAATATACTAAACAAATGTATAATGCAATTTGTTATTATGAACACGAACAAATTCTAACCTGTGGACAAAGTGCTAATTTAGAAAGTAGGATACACACAATATCCAGTAATCACGTCACAGGTTTTTTTTTTTTAGCTTTACCAGGAAGTTAACAACCAAACTCGTATTAAACGGTGCAGCTAGTGGTGTGTTTAGTGGTGTGGTCACATGATGAAACTGTGACCACATCGACCATAGAAATGATCTCCTCAATCCTCAATTCAGGGACATTTGTTCCACTTTCTGTCGCATTTCATGGCATTTCTAGCTTCGCATTGTGTTTTCAACCATTTTAGAATTTCTCATGGAGGTTACATCCCTCAGAATAGACGCAGACGTTTTGACTTCCTTTTTTTTTTTTTCTTTCTTTCTCACCACTTTTGTCCCTCGGTGCTCCCATGTTCAGGTTACAGAGACCCAGGGTGGAATGTAGACTAAAAACAATAAAGTCATGTGATCATGTTAAGAGTCATTTTACCGGATTTGTAAATATAAGGCGTCTCCTTATTACCTGTGGGAACTCTCACTTACACACGCAAACACATACCTGCCTCGTAGTTGATCGCTAATATCTGCACCTCCATTTCTGTCTGAATTTAAGATTATTTTAATGGTATACGTTACGGGTTTGTGACCTGTGGTAACCCGACGTTACACTACTAAAGGGTTGAAGCTGAAAGTCTTGTAAGACGCGATTTGGTTACAGCGGCTACAACCATTCAAGAATTAAACTTGACGTTCTCCTAATGTGGAGGAAGGTTCATCCAAACTGTTCCCCTGATTAGATTAGTATATCCGAGAGGTTTTTAATTTCACGATAAACTTTTGACAGCAAGTAAAATCTCACATTTATTATATGGAGTGGGCTTGGAGCGTCTGAATCACGCAGACGGAAGAGAATTGGGAGACGATCTGATAATTTTTCAAAAATAAACACTCTGCAAACTCTGATAGTCAATAAAACGCAAATAAAATCAAATATATATTTTAAGACGACGGAATCAAGAATCATTTCTGGAAAAATAATAGCCAACATAATAACGGACACTTGACTATACGCACCCAACGGCTGGTATTCTGAAACATCTATGACGTTCTATTCGCTCAAGTCATGACCTCGTTGTCGGCCATGTTGGATTTTGTTCTTTGGAAATGACCAGAAAAGACGTTAACCTGGAAAGTGAAGCTCAAACTTCACTTCGGATCACATGGGTGAACAGACCGCGGTAAAACAGTAAGACTTACTTGCTAAAAGTACGAGATTCTCAGACATCACCTACGACCCCTGGGTCCGAACCAATAAAGTCATTTGTTTAAGTATATACGCTGCAAGGTAATGTGTTGGTATTTCTTCTTCTATAAATATATTTCAATGAAGTTAAAACAAAGATATATAAAATGTTAACAGCTATGTAATTAAGTATTTTTTTTATATTAGCAGAAAGTTTTCCCCCCCCTTTTTTTTTTTTTTTTTTTTTTTAAGGTTTATTTGTTGACTACTGTATGCAAAAATAAATTAAATTGAACATTAATTGATCATCCCTGGTGTAATTTTTGTACATGTTCTCCAGGCTTCCCGAAAGACATTTTTGTCTCTCATTTTCAGTCAAGTTGGTGTACCTGAGCAGCATCTCGGATAAATATAAATGTTTTTGGTTTGTTAAGCCACACAGTGACCTATGAAACATTCAAGCATTAAAAAAAAAACATCGAACTTAAATTATAAACCAGTGAGAAACAGGTGCAGATGATGACAGATGATCAGGACAGTGATTAGTAAACTGATGATGCTGAATGCTGAGGGTTTGGAACAGACGAGAGGGGAAATGAGGTCACTGCTGAGGAGGTTGTTGCATAAAAAACCGGTGCAAAGGACTTTTGCCCAGCGCTGTACAATTGAAATTATGTTAACTGGCATTATACTCATTGTCGAGAGATTATTTTTAACAACATTGCTTCAATTAAGGAGAAAAGTGCATTTGGCAGGTAATATGGCACAAATAAAACCCAATGTAAATGGAGGAAGCGATATAAGTGGCGGTCGTGCTGAATTCTACTCGCATCCATTATGTAAATAATGAAAGGTTTCGAATTAAATATTTTCTTCGGTGCATGGTTTAACGCTAGTGTTTTGTTCATATACATGCTGTGATAAAGCCGTATGTTGGACCTATTCTTCCTGAATTCATTTTACATACTATGGTGTTTATTCCTATCGAAAACTGTCATATCTGTTTGTTTTATGGGGGAAGGGGTGTTTCTATATGCAAAAACATTGCACTATATTTTAACTTCTCTTAAAAAAAGACCTGTAGAAAAACTCAAGGTGAAGATGTGTGTGTGTGTGTGTGTGTGTGTGTGTGTGTGGAAGGATTTGTTTTCATCACTTACAGTATTCCTATGAAGTTAAGGAGCTCATAGCTCAGGTACAGCCTGCTTACAGCGTGAACACAATTTGGGTGTGGCGTGCATGCAAACCTTGAAGCGTGAATGCGATTCATAAAGAAGAAATCAGGCAATGTTACATAGAACATACGTTCAACAACTTTTTGTTTTTTGTTTTTTTACTTTGAATTGTTGCTTAAAATAGACCAAAAGGTTAATGTACGCTGGAGATTATTTAAAATCACAATTTTTTCTGGTAATGCAGACTAACAAATCATCACTGCTGCAGATATATGAGGAGCGTTCGAATCGAAGCAGGACTTTTGATTGCGCAGAATAACAGAACACACAACTGAGATTTAAAATCTCTCTTTATTTCTCTCTATAATCCCCTGATACACTGATGCACTTATCCCAGTGCTTCACTAGAGCCTGGACACTATCAAGGTAGAAAGATTCTTCAGTACACAGGGGACATGATCGGACTGCCTGTCTGATTCACATCTTAAACGCCGGCCTCCCAGGAACTTCTTGTAGTGAGGATCGGGAGTGTACGGAGGACGTGGCAATAACTCCCAGCTGAGTTCCTGTAATGTGCATTTATCGACAAATTATTTGTCGATTTTTAAGGATCAGGCATTTCACTCAACGAATGTTCACGGAAACGAGTCTCATCACCGGACTGTGCTTGAAGTCTTCACTCACTAAAAATATATATAAAGTTCATTTTGTACGAAATCTTGACAACTTTTAACATTTGTTACAAAAATTCTGAGCTTTGTCTTTGGCCGTATCTCACTTTGTTCTGATTCTGCTGATTCCTTACACAAGTCCTGTTCAATACACACATCATTTCCTGTCTTAAAAGGAAAAACAGCTTTCTTATTCGCATTGCTGTGACGTCTGTGGCAAACTCTTAACCTCCATTTCTTTTTTTCCTGTTTTTTCAACCTAAACTCTGTCATGTTCTTATTTCCTGTGTTCTACTGTATTCTGCTGTAAGACTGTGTATATGGATAAACCTATGTGTGTTTCTTGGTGTTTCAGATGCCTGCTGTGAGCTCTGAGTCTGGCATCGAGCGCACAAACCCACTGCCAGGTACGAGAGCTTCGAGTTAGAACGAAAAATCTCACAATAATGTGTGTTTCCAATTATTCCGTCATGATCATGTAGAAATTGAGTGCATTATAAAAAATATATATATATATAGACCATTAATATAAATTAAAATCAGAATCAGGCAAGTCCTTAAGTAATCGACCTTGTTCTGGTTCTCTTCCACCAAATCTCACTCAGCTGTAGTGAATAAAAAATTTATAGCATTTACTACAAATTACACATGGATGTTGTTGTTGATAAAAAAATAAATAAAAAAAAGTGGCTACAAGTTTCAAAACTACACAAAGATTCACACTTTTCTCATGATACTTCAAAAATGTTCAAAACCCCTTAAGTTTTAGATTTACGGCGCGTGCTCTGAGGTTGGTTAATGATTCCTCAAGATATTTTTAAATTTATGAAAATGTCTAAAAGCGATTATAGGAAAATGTTAACATTTCAAAGAATAGGTGTGAAAGTTTTGTTTTGTTTTTCCACCATTTCCAAGGATATTCCCAGAGATTTTAATTATACAAAAATATTATTTTTAGTAAATAATTATTTTAAAGTGGGAAATAATTGGAAATTGCTGAGAAATTAGTTCTTATAGAATTTCTAAAATTTTCTTTAAAATTTTTCTTCTTTAAAATTTTTATTTAAACTCTTCTTATTTCTAAATAAAAGATTGAGGTCTTGCTTTTGAGAGGTAATTAAACAGCCCAAGCCAACAACAAGTTTTATCATTTCAACAATCAATGTTGAAATAAACATTTCAACATTTCATTGTAAAATTGATGAAAATGCTTAGTGATCCATGTGCTTTGTTTATTATCTGTGCGCTCGGTTAAGTAATCCATGTGCACAGATTCTGCAATAATTTCTCAAAAGCAATATGGAAAAATCTAAACAAAATCCCAAACACCCATCCCCCGTCCCCTCACACTCACCCCGAACACAAACACCGTAACAAAAAGCCTCCAGATTTCCAGACACACTTGTAAACCACCCTGTACCTGTGACGGCGCGAGAACATCATCTACAGTAACGTTATCTCTGGACTGCTGACTTGGCACACTTTTTCTACCTAAATAATTTGCATCATGTCCAAGAGAAATGAGATTAGAACCAATAAGAACACACACCAAAATCCCTAAAGTCTGGGATGGTTAATAAAGTCCCCTCTCACCGACATACACAGGATCTCAGGAAAGCTTCAGGATATCGATATTATAACTTCATATCTGTAGAGCTGGTATCACCCAGGATAGTTTGGTGCCATTATTTATGAAAGTGTTTAAATCTTCTGTGATATGTAAATTTTAAAAATGTCACTTTCTTCTGGTTTTGTTTTAAACCCAGCTGACCCCGTGGAGCCGCCTTCAGAAACCTCCATCAGCAGACCCCGCATCCAGACCGGACCGTTACTTCAAAATCCTCCTCCTGTTGCTTCATTTATACGTCCGTTTCCCAACATCCCACATCCTCCCCCCAGTCTGCCTCTTCCTAACGTCCCCAGAGCTCCCATGATCCGGATCAGGTTGCCCCTGCCGAGTCCGAAGGGTCCCGCTGAAGATTTCCCACACCCAGGCGTCATGGAAGCTGAGCACTGGAACGGGAGACCCTTCAGGAACAACGGACCTCCCAGAGGACCTCCCGGGTGGTTCGGACCCGAGCCTCCATTTAGGCCCAGGGGATGGAGCAGAGGAGGTCCCTGGGGTCACGGACAATTCAGAAACTGATCCTCCAAAAAAAACAAGCAAAAATCCTCAAATATCGAAGATTAACACAAACTCACTTAAAAAAAAAAAAAAAGTCTAGAAAATGAAATTCAAACCTCACCATTACAAAATGAAGTTAAAAAAAAAGACAAACCTAAATTACTAAAATGTTCACTAAATAATTTATTTTTACAAATTCTACATTTAAAAATTATAATTGCAAAACCTAAAAAGTTGTAAAAAAAAATTATAAAAATCCTCAGATTTACAAAAAATAACTAAATCTTTAAAAAAGTCCAAGTATTTTTTTTCAATATTTTTTTTTCTAAACTAATGGAAACATGGAAATTTTCCAAAATGTTATTAAACCTTTCAAAAATATATTCTAAAACTTTTATTATTAGTAATAATAATAATAATAATTCCAGAAATCAAAAAAATATATTTTTGACAAAAGACTTCACACAGCGTTTTCAAAGACATTTCAAAGAAAACCTCACCGTTCACAAATTTCATGAAGGTTACTCAATTTTTTATAAACTCCAGAATTTCCTGTGTGTAGAAGTTTGATTTCAGAATAATAACAAACAAATAAAAGCTGTTGTTCTGAGCTCAGGACTGTTCGATTGTTGGTTCTTGGTGTCTTGCTGTGCAGTTTTTCATTTCATTCTAAAATCTTATTTTAACCTGACGTTCAGTGAAATTCAAAGCGATAAACGTGAACGCACTAAATGTGTGTCAAAAACTTTTTTCTTTTTTTTTTGTTAGTCATGCTATAATGATGGAGCCACAACATCCCATAATGCCTGCAGAATACCCATCATGCATCATCAGGGGGAGGGTGTGGTTTCAGATTCTGGGCTGATTTTAACGCAGCATGTAAAAGACGTTCACAATGTTCTGTTCCTGTTTTGAAGGATTTGTATATTTTTGGGGTTCTGACTGTAAAAGCGTCTCACTGTTTGTTTTAGTAAACTATTTTTCTATTGATCGACTTTTGTTTCTCTCTTTCTTCCATGTGTAATCATTAAATAGCATGTATGAAGTGCTTAATTAGCTCCTTATAATGGGGGGAATAAAACACTCATGTTCTAAGAGGGCCGTTCAAGTCAAACAGGGACTTGTGATGAAATTTCTGGTGATTGAAGGTGTAAGAGTGATTGAAATTTACAGAAGACTTTGAGCACAGTACAGTGATGAGACTTTTAGCTCTTGAAATGTGCACACTTTGTGAAGAAGGCCATGTGTCTGAAAAGCCATTTCCACATGTTTGGGCCACTAAAGGAGTTCCTGGGAGGCCAGCATTTCCGATCATGGCTCCGGCGTACTGAGAACTTTTTATGGAATCCAAGCACTAGTGAAACTCTGGGATAAATGCATTAGTGTTTCTGTAGAGCATTATATAGAAAATAAAGGGAGTTTTTACTCTCATAACCGTGTTCTGTTAATCTGCACAATCAAAAGTCCCACTTTGACCTGAACGCCCCTCATAATTAGCAATTTTTTAATATTTTCCTATAACTTTACCTCATGTTAATTAGTTTACAAAGTATCTACCTCTCAGTGTGGACACTTTTTATGCTTCAATGGAGGCAGGTGCCAATACTTATACTCTAATACACAGTGCATTTAATAATTATGACAGTACATAATTAATTGCTATAGAATTAAGTAAAAGTTGGACGTACCTCCACGACTTAAAGGATTAAAGAAACTTTATTCCTGCTTGGTTTTTCTGCTATTTTGAAATTTGGATCGCAGCATCAGGAAAATAACCTGAATAATATTTGCTTCTCTTATTTTTACCAAACAGGATGTGAGGTCATATTACTACTTTGTGGGAAAATGAAGAAAAAAAACCCCTGAATAAATATAACAACTTGGTTCAATCAAAAGTGTTTTGTGAAATCTGATCCAGTGTATTGTGAGCTGAACTTTCAGTACATTTCTTCAACAACCTGACCTCTCCACTAGAGGGCGAGCAAGAGCAAACACACTAATTACTGTTTACAATATTTACAGCCATCAGTTTGCACACCTTTCTCATCCCAACACTTAATAGTCATAATCTATATGCTACTGTGCAGGTCCGATCACTCGCTGCAGCCTCTGCACAAAGTATTGACACCCCTATACTCACACCTTTGTCATGTATTTAGGAATGACCCCCAAAAATAAGATGTTTGTATGTATAGTATTTTAATTGTCTTGACACTCAGGCATATAAACGGATGAAATTATTTCCATATGTCAATACATACACAAGGACGACACACACATCCGCGCTTTCACACTCTCTCTCGCTCTCTCTCTCACACGTATATACACACACAAAATCTAATCTCTACAGAACACAGTAAGGTAGATTATACTGGAGCAGACTGGATATGTGTGTGACCAGTGTTAAGTGTGTGTGTAAGAGAGTCAGAGATGGAGAAAGAGAGAAATACTGTACATGGTTTAGGAGAAAGGCAGTTATTGAAAGTGTGTTCACCAGAGCTGAATCCCACATGGAACATATAGTGCACTACAGAGTGTGTTTTATTTAATAACCTTTGTAGTGCATTAAAATAGGATAAAGTCTTAATGGATTCTCTGGTGCGCGCGTGTGTGTGTGTGTGTGTGTGTGTAAGAGAGAGAGAGAGAGAGAGAGAGAGATATTATTAGTTTTAGGTTTACTGTACGGTTAGAAAACAATTTGGCCCCAAAACCATCACACTTGCATCATCGATGCTGAATTTAAACGTACCCTTGATCACCTTAATCGTAACTATCGACCGGTATGAATTATGAATATGAACAGATAAGGCGTTCTAAACCGATACAGGAAACGGTCAGATATGAAGTTTTGATAAGCAAAGATGTCGTTCATGACCATGTTGCAATAACAGCATTGACGCATTTGACAACATTCATTCTTTCATAACTGCCTGGTCAGAGTCAGAATCGTAACCGTGAAGTGGGACATCAGATACTGAAAACCAAACAATAAAACACAGATGCATACACCAGACGTTTGTCTTTCGTAAACAACGAGCCAGCCGGCTAATTATCGTTAAAGATTTAATATGTGAATACAGCCATATAACTGATTTAACGCTATTGTGTGTGTATATATATATATATAGTACAGTGTAATTCATTTAAAAGTAAGACGTGCCGTGTTGATGCTCTGAGCAGCCGTGTTGATTTGACTCGGCTGAGGAGGAATTAAAAGATACAGTCGTTTTTTTCAATTGATTTTTTTCCTAGTTGAAATTCCAAGAGTGAAACCTACAAACATGAATAAGTACGACTTAATTGCATGGAGCTCAAAACAAGACTAATAGTGCTTGCGTTTATGTTTAATAAAAAAGAAATATGTAAAAAAAAAAAAAACACACATTTTAGTGTTTAGGTCAGTCCCATGTCAAGGCCAGAGATTCAGCTCTAGATTGTCACATTATATGTTGCATTATTTTTCTAGTCAGTAGAATAGACAGAATTTCTAATCCATCTGTGGAAAGTTTAAGAATAATAGAATAAAATCTCTATGGCGCTAATAAACAGGCAACTGTTATTGCGCACAATAAAATAAAGAGTAAATAAATCTGTACTGTCGTAGACATTAAAGGGTTAAACAATAGGAAAAACATTCTACGCTTTCCCTGTGTGGTATTTAAAAAGATGATTGTTCGATATTAAAGCCGAGACAGAAAGCGTGTACGAGCGCTAGAGTGATCCACGTGGTGAAGAACGATTCAGATCCTAAACGTATATACAATCATCACTGAACAAAACAAGACCTGTAGAAAAAGTCGAAAAGAAGAGAATCTTTTGTTTAAACAACCTTGGAGGAGCGACGCAACCGTGCCTTAATAACTATAGTAATAATCATTTTTTTCATTAATTTTTTGAAAAGGCAAATAATGTAAAGAATATAAAGTTTTTACTTCTACATAACTGTTGTAAACTGCCACTCGGCTAGCTAAATACTAGCGCAGTCTTAGTGCAAGTATATTTAAAACATCACTGTTTTACACAAAGCTTCTTTGCCACAGTTGAATCAGACTCCTCTGTATAACCACAGTTACCTGTTCTACCAGTGTTTTTAGGTGGAACAGGGTGGGAGGAAATTTATTGATTTTTTTGGCATAAATCTTTTCTAAATAGTGTTAGATTTAACCAACATGTTGAAGGCCCGGAGTTCAATTTCCACACAATGCTTAAACTGGTTGCAGAGCCGGTCCCAAGCATGGATAAAAAAAAACAAATGGGAGGGTTGCGTCAGGAAGGGCATCCAGTGTGCCAAAGTTGTGTGCGGATCGGATGGTCCTCTGAGGCGACACCTCATCCCGAGCAGCCGAAAGACCAACAACATAACCTGTGTGTGGCTTTGAACCTCTCCAAGGTGAGACTGCAGGATGTTTAATGAAAGGGAGCACAAAGCTACAGCTTGCTAACTCGGACAAAAAAAAACTGTTAGATTTTTATCCTCCTGTATTTGAGACATTTAAACATCTTGGATCATCAGTGTTTAATTTTTGAATGAATTCTTATTCTTGGTGGTCTAATTGATCAGACTGATTTGTGATTAATTAATCCAAATTTGTGAAAGGAGGAACCTGTCCTAGATTACTGGGGAGGAAAACACTGAGAGAGAGTGTGTGTGTGTGTGTGTGTGTGTATGGAAAAGGAGAGAAAGAGATTGTCAGTGCATAGGGAGGACAGGATTATAATACACAGTGAGCGACATTAACACACACACACACACACACACACTCAGGCGTTTCTCCTGCTGTTGCTCGTGGCCGAGGCGCGGCCGGTCGTCTCGTGCTCCGGTCTGTATTTGAGCCAGCAGAGGAGCCACGTCACCACCACGGCCACCATGGCGAGGACGCTCGCGACCGACAGGCACACGGGGCCGGCGGGAGACGGCGGCCGGTCGCCGGAGTTGCCGTGCACGAACACGAGGCCGGCGAAGAGCAGCGCGAGCATGGCGACGAACGAGAACGCGACGCACGCTCAGCCGGCGGTGAGCGCGAGCCGCCTGCAGCAGCC
>JAQMYJ010000003.1:26054113-26072048 GCA_030014305.1 Clarias laeviceps | reverse complement strand
TGGGGCCTGCCACAGCAAAAGCTCTGTCCCCTCTGGTTTTTAGCTTTGTTCTTGGAGTGATTAAAATGAGCTGAGTGGTTAAATGGTTCTGCCTGGAGTATACATAGACAACAGCTCAGAAAGATAAGAAGGAGCTAAACCATTCAAGGATTCAAACACCAACCAAATGGCATAACCTTTTTCCCTCTCGTAGAGCTCAGATAAGAACACAAACCATAAAAACGTTATGCAAATCTAGACATGACACTATTGTAAAGAGTTGGTAAGATGTTTAGTGATTTTTACTCACAATCTCGTCCAGCTCGAGGCCAAACTCGAAGCAGAGCTCATCGAATTCTTCATCAGCTGCAAAAGATGAGAGAGGCAGATTTATAAAGTGCACCACCCCAACTAGGGAACTGAAGACTAACTGAGAATGTCTTCGAGATAGGGGTCAAAAAATAAACTAAAATTTATTGTTATGAATCACGATTCTTTTGTTTGATGATTCACGTATCACCACACTGACTTCAAAATCTATTTTTATAAAAAATATTTTTACATTTATAATAGAGACCAGTCGATTGGCCAGTGACCAGACTAGTCTGATTTTCTGATCAGGCTCAGATATAAACGATTCTGTACCGAGTGCAGAAGCTTCCGAGTGGCGCAACAGAAGCGCATTTTTATGGCATAATATGCCTTTAAAAGCCTCCAATCTGCATTTTCCTGCAAACTCTGAGTGCAAACCCACTCATTACACACACTATTAAAGTCTCAAAACACTGTGTGCACATGATAGAAACCATATGCTCATTGTCAAGTTGAGTTTTGAAACTTTGGAGACATTCGAGGCAGTAAAATGTAATCATACAGGTGGTGCACTCTGAATTCTTGACACATTTTCATCCTGTGTAGTAGGAGTGAATTATTTGCTTATGTTTAGAAATAATAATTATGGCGGATGACAGATACGCTCTGCTCAATTAAATGTCATTGCATTTGAAGTTAGTTTTTATTGTTTAAATACCAAGCGCAGGTTTTTTATTGAGAAAAATAATGTTATAAGGAATGGACTCATTAGTGTAAAAAATTTTAAATTAAAAAGAGAACAGTAGCAAAAAAAAAAACTCAAGAAAAAATAACACAGAATCAGGATATTTATAAAATTGTGATACTTATAGAATTGAATTGGTAACGATATATTATTATATCATATTGGGAGGTGACTGGTGATTCCAATCCCTAGAATTTGGATTAAAAGAAAAAGCTATAAAGCTATAATTTTGCTTTTACCAAAAAATAAATATAGACAAACCAATTAGAGCTGTCTTGTTGTTTATTATTATTAATATCAATAATAACAACACAGTCATAGTATTAATCATGTGCTGAGCCCATGCCTGTGCTTGGCGCGTGGTGATGACGTCACTATCCAGACTAGTTACCGGTAACGCTTATTCCCGAAAAGAAGAAAAATGAATTTTTACAAAACAACGTGAGGTACATATTCCTTTCACACATGCTTATATTTAATAAATAATCACGTGACAGTAGTTTAAATCTTTATTATCAGATCCCGGATTATCTGATGCAATCGCCTCAACATGCAGCTCAAAAAGCTTTTATAACTTCTCATTTTCTAAATTCAGCCTCAAAGTTGCCAGAAATCTACACAAAGTCCTTGTGTTTTAAGTCACGTCACTTTTACTCCGACACAAGGACCACGCAAATTTCTTTAAATGACAGCTAGTTAGCCATGCTAGCACTTTCCCATTCAACCCTGCGTAACGTCTGACTGGATTTAATACCCGTTTTATTACCGTTTTACTAACCAATAGGTGGAATATTTAACAATATTAAACAGACTTACTGTATGTTCTGCCCAGAGACTGGAACAGAAGGTCTCGTTTAACACCGACGGTCGGCATCGCTGCTGCTAACGGCTAATAGCGCCGGTGCGACGTCGGATTGAGCGCATGCGCAGTGAAGCAGCAGTACAGCCATGAAAATGACTCATTTGTGAGTCGACACAAGTGATTCGAATCTGCGCTTTTAAATGACTCCTCTATAATCA
The DNA here is from genome assembly GCA_030014305.1 of Clarias laeviceps. Classification (NCBI taxonomy): domain Eukaryota; kingdom Metazoa; phylum Chordata; class Actinopteri; order Siluriformes; family Clariidae; genus Clarias; species Clarias laeviceps. Next base: position 26,069,992 of record JAQMYJ010000003.1, on the reverse strand, counting down.
CAGGTTTGTACAAACAAAAAATTATCAGTAGTGCTTATTATGATTTAACGAATTAATTTATAAATTAACAAATTAATATTTTAGATATTGTTTTTAACAGACCCGTGACATAAGACATTAGTCCTTTTTTTTTTTACTTACAAAATTTTATGAATGTTAATATGATTGATGTAGGACATCATAAACAAGACAAAAAATTAACAAGAGCATCCTGTCTTTTTAATACCTGACTATATTATACAATATTATTTTTAAAATAATAATTTATATATAATAATTAATTCTATGATTCTATGATTTTTTAAATATTTTATAACAGTTTTATAATATTTTATAGTTTTATATTTTTTTATAAAATATATTCATATTTATTTATAATATATTTTATTTTTGTAATTCTTTATAATATATATATTTAATAATATATTTTGTAATGAATAATTTAAGAATAGTTTATAACATTAAATATAAAAAAATAAATAATACTTGTATGATATTTACATATATAATAGTTTTATAATACTTTATATTTTATAATATACACAATAATTTGTAAATTTTGTAATACCTAATAAATAATATTTAATAATTATTTGTATATATATATATATAATAATAATAATAATAATAATAATAATAATAATAATATGTTTATTTTATATAGCGCCTTTCTAGAAACTCAAGGTCGCTTAACAATAACAAAAACATTTATACATAGCAAGAGACAACTGAAAACAACAAAAGCAGAATACAGATAAACATGAAATCCATAGCAAATTTCCAATAAAATATTCAAAGGTCCGGAAAGCAAGAAGAGAAAAGATATGTTTTAAGGTGGGTTTTGAAATCCTGTAATGAAGAAAGATTGGATGTGTTTGGGAATAGAGTGTAGGGGCAGAAATACTAAATGCTCGTCCTCTGAATGATGCTAATCTATAGCGAGAAATTAACAGTAGACCATTGTCTGCAGATCGGAGTGTGCGAGCTGGGGAGTAAGTATGAATAAGATCAGAAATATATGGGGGGGGGGGGGGGGGCAAGACCATGAAGTGCTTTGAAGGTGATGAGGCGAATATAGCATTGAATGCGGGAGCAAACAGGTAGCCAATGAAGTCTGTGTAGGATGGGAGTGATGTGTGAGGATTTCTTGCAGCAGAGTTCTGGATGTATTGGAGCTTATTTAATGTTGTATTTGGTTGACCATAAAAAAGAGAATTACAGTAGTCGAGTCGAGAAGTAATGAAAGCGTGAACCAGTGTCTCAGCATCCTTGACATCTAAGAAGGGATGTAAACGAATCAAAGGAATCAAAAGTTATACCCAGGTTGTGGTGGTGGAAGGTCTAACCAAGGTCCCAGAAATGTTAACATTGTCAGTACAGAAAGAAGCAACGTTTTTTGGTGAACCAACAAGTAGAACATCTGTTTTATCAGTATTAAATTTTAATGTATAACAGCTTATAATAATATTTAATATTAAACTACTTTATACTAACATTTTACATATATTTTAAATACTTTTATAATTTATAACATATAATTTTATAATACTTTATAATATATGAAAAACAAACTTAAAGACAAGATATTGAAGCAGTCTGTCCATTAACATATTTTATTAGTCAATTATTTTCATCATACAAAATTGCAAGAAATTAAATATTCTTTTAAAAAAACATTGTATTTATAGGCAAGTCAGATGTTTCATGCTCATCATCAGAGTTATTTATTTATTTATATTTGACTCATTACATGTTATTGCTTTGGTTGGAAACAGAAAAGAACAGAGTCCCCTGTTAAAAGAAATCAGATGTAACACAACAGCATTTTTTTATTGCAAACTCATACTTAGATTTTTAACCTTCATTATTTATATTCAAAATGTTGCCCTGGGATGGACTGGGATGACGTCTGGGATCCCAATCCATCGCAGGGCAACATTTTAAACCTGGCCTCGTGCCTCAAGTCTCCTGGGATCCCCGCGACTCTGTATACAGGAGAAACCGCGTGGCATAGACGATGATGTTCAAAATGTTTTGAGGAAGCAAGGAGTAACTGGATGGCTAAAAGGGGTGGAGCTAAAACCAACCAATCAACCAAATATAAACATTAGTGATGCTAGTGTGTGATTACAAACATACAGCAAAGTTGATTCATACTGTATTTGGACCGTAGTTAGTTGAAGGTGCATAAAACCAAATGTGCATTTGAGATTTCTGTAGTGCGTTAATGTAAAATTCCCTTTGACAGAAATAAATCCAACAGAAATCCCCAAATTTATCAGAACAACACTTTCCTCATCAGCACAGCGATGTGATTTCCAGTCCACAGTTAGTTACAGTATTCGTTTGACCTGTTAGAAAGCAGCAGTTTTATGTGAGAGCGTTCTTCAGGACGGCGTGGACGTGTTGGATTTTAAGAGATCCTCTCGTAGAAGAGCAGGTAGGCTTGGGAAGTCTGTACTCGCGCCTCTGTGACGGCCTGCATGCTGCTGTCGCTGATGTAGAACCAGGAGCCTTTAGAGGGCGCCTCGTCACCTGCATCAAACAAGATTCGATCTCCATTACTGCCTGACCTAAAACATTGCTAACAGAGATGCATATCTTCCTGCATATGTGACTGCTCTAGCTTAAAGTACGTATTTAATGCATACTTATACTCAGCGGTTTGGTTTGCTAGAAGCTAGGTAACATCCTGATTGGGTAAAGTGGCAAGCATTGTGGGCGGGGCTTACATTACATTGTTGATTGTGTCTGTGAGTGACAAACTTCTCAGGTTGTTCTGCCATATTATTCAGCGTAACCAAATCTATTGCTTTGTGCTTAATTTCTAAACACAGTATGCCTTGTTTCCTGTGAAAGCTCCGCCCATTTTATTTGCCTAAATTAACAACTTACCTGTCGCTCCGTTTAGCAATCCGCTGCTAGTGTGTGTGTGAGGTCTGGCTTTAACGAATGCTGTGTAATGACCCGAGCGCATGGTGCCGCTGTGCTCCACAATACCGTACAGAGAGTACAGGAGCTGGGTCTGTCCATCCTCCACCCCCTGAACACACACACACACACACACACACACACACATGTTAAAATGTCAGAGACAACTTTTATAAAGGTAAGGATTTGAAACATCATCAGGGAGAGTATGAAACATATTGGTGAATACACACACCTTGCACTTTGCGGAGCAGAACGGACCGAGATCCAGCACCTGAGGAAACTGTACGTGCCTGTTGACTTTACACACACTGTAGCCCGTCTACACACACACACACACACACACACACACACACAAATTAAATCCAAATCAAGACTGATTCTATTAAAGTCTTCCTGTTTCCAGAGTGTGTGTGTGTGTGTGTGTGTGTGTTACCTGTTGGAACCTCTTCAGATGCAGAGTGAGTACAGGAGGAGGGGATGAGATCAGCATCTGCTTCATTGCCTCGGTGTACACCTTCTTCTTACCGCCTGTTTTACACACACACACACAGTCAGTTAAATAGTAGAGAATCATACAAATAGAATCAGCATCGATTTGGATTCAATTTAAATGTGTGTGTGTGTGTGTGTGTGTGTACCGAGCGCACCTCTCCGGCTGCAGGTCACACACAGCAGGCTGTTGGTGTGTGTCAGCTGCTCCACCTGTGTGAACTGATAAAGGCACGACTCCACCGAGCTCCCTGTGCTCTCCGGCGCCACCCTACTGGACAGAGTCGAGAACGCGGCCTTTGGGTCCGTGTTCACCACCACGAACCCCGCATCCAGCTCCGGATCTGACCCCACCCCCGATTCGACCTCTTTGCTTCGGTGTTCCTCGGAGATCGAGAGCGCTCTCACGCTTTTGGTTAGCTCCGCCTCTTTGTGGTCATCCTCCTCTTCCACGTCCTGTTTCTCTGTTCCCTCCTCTGATAGGCTGATGAATCTGTTAGAGGCAGAGTTCTGTGAATCTTCATCGTCCTCGACCTCCTCCTCCTCCTCCTCCTCAGCGGGTGTCTCCTGATTGTGTTCCGCCGGCTCAGATTGGGTAACATGCTCGTTTGCGCCCGCTTCGGTTTCAGCTTCGTTTGTGCTCGGGGGCGGGGCTTCCGGAGAAGAGTCTTTGTTCTGACTGGTCAGGACATCCAGCGTGAGCTTTGCGCCTTGCTTTTGCTGACGCCGCTGGGTCTGTAAATACAGGAAAGTTACTAAACAGAGTTTAGTGGGCGTGTCTGAAATTAAAAGTGGGGGCGTGTCCTATAACTTGAGTACCTTCGCCTGTTTCTTCGCTTGCTTCTTTGCTTTCTTTTGCTGGTACTTGCTCCCCGTGCCTGTCGGCATATCTTCGTTCCCATTGGTCAGTGGGGTCTCGAAGCTCCGCCCACTTTCAATGCTTTCGATCTTCTTCTGCTGACCGCCACCCTTCTTTTTCTTGTAAGCCTAAACATAATAAATGTTAGTATCTTGTGATTTTGAAATGTAGCAGTTAGCTATCTTTCAGTCAAATAAAGGCAGATGTCGGAACACGTTAGCCAAGTTGCTAGCCCTTGTGTTTGGATGAGCTAACTATTTCGCTAGCTTTATAAAGAGTAGTAGTAAACTAAATGTTAAATATAACAGCTAACGCTCGATAAACATCACAAACATAATTTAAACAGTCGCATTTGTTCTTTACCTCATCCGCCACGGGTAGTGAGAGGTCGAGAAACATCTCGGTAACCACAGAAACTGTTTTGCACTCCGTACACATTACAGTGCTGGTCAACTCTCCGCCAAACACGTGTTCCACGAAGCTCTTTGTCCCTCCGTTGCTCTCGTACTCTGGGGAAAAAAGTATGCAAAAGTCATGTTTTTCATTACATAGTGCTTGTTTTTGCATGTACCTACAAACATTATGCTTTGTAATAATTAGCATAGCTCACCTTTCACTAATTTCTTTTGCTCTGGCTCGGAGGTTTTGCCCGCACTTTTTAGCGCATTCAAGATTCCAGCGGTCATTCTCTGTGGATTACACATTACAGTAGCTCTAGCATTTACAGTGCAGAGAAGTGTATTAGTCTTGCTAGTAAAGCTATTAGCTAAAACAAACACATTCTAATAAACGCCATTTAAAAAAATTCTACACAATATATACTATTATATATAAAGAATTTCTCAAGCTATATCGTCACAGTATGCAAGTACCATGCTAATATCACTGTATGCTAACTTGCTATTAAGGAGAATGTGATCTCAATTAAGAAATGTCACTTAAGCTAATTATATGTATTTTGTTAGCGCACGTACTGTGCTTTCCTCGGCTCTCATTCCGTCCAGCAGGTAGCGCAGAAGCTCCTGACTGTCCTGCTGCTGGAAGCCTTTGAATCTTGCTGCCCTGGATGTACAGACACACACACACACAGGAAAATGAAGCTATATCCACAAACTAGCCCCAGTGCTAAAACAGATGCTAGTTTCTCCAAGCCGTACTTTTTACACACTTGTGTGAAAAGCTCATGTGGAGTCACCACGTTCTTTTTGCTCGCTTGGATTTCGTTTAACAGCTGACACATGGCCAGGGTGAGAGAGCCGGGTCTCGGCAACCGGACCTCCAAAGGATCCTGAGGAAAGAAAATATTTACATGTACCAAACGTTAGTAATTTTCTCTGCCGGGCTAATTCAGCTATTAGCAGGTTGTTCATAATTAGCGAAGTGCTAACAGACCAGAATGAGTGAAAAAAATAAAATAAAATAAATATTAAAGGAATATTTTAGTTTAACCTTTTTTTGGTTGTGGAATTTTCTGTCATCAGAATTGTAAATAGTGGTTAATGCTAATACTAATCGTGTGGAGTATTTTCTGAGGTAAATATCAATGATTTCTGACAGTTTTGTCTGTTTTCTGTTGTTCTTTTTTTTTAACCTAATTGTCCAGAACCCTAAATTTTTAAGACCCCATTTTCAAGGACCCTGGATCTCTTGGTCCCTACTTTTCCTGGACCCTACACATCCATGACACAACATTCCTAGTAGAACCACCCTACATTTCTAGGACCCTACATTTCCAGGGAGACTTTTCCGGAACCCTACTTTTTTCAGGACGCTACATTTTGAGAACACCGCATCTCTCAGCACTCCAAGACACTACACTTGTAGGATTCTACATTTCCAGGACCCTACATTTTTTAGGACCGTACATTTCCAGGGACCCCACATTTTTTAGAACACTACCTTTCTGGGACCCTACCTTTCCAGGATACTACACCCTTAGGATAGTACACTAATAGAACTTTCTAATACTTAGAGGCTACATTTCCAGGACCCTGTATTTTTGGGACCCCTACTTTTCTAGGATGCTACATTTTTGGCAGCTATATTTTAGGGAAGCTACATTTCTAGGCTACAAATATTCTCAGTGACCCCTAAAAACCTTCCTGTAAATGTGACAGATATTCAAACCTACATGATTTTTTTATTTGCTAAACGTTAACAAAAACAATGCATTCGATTTATATCAAATGTGTGACTCACCAATTCGGAGGATGACGATGGTTTGATCAACATACTCTTCTCTTCGTCCCTGAAGTCACCGAGTAGTTGACGCAGCAGCCATGTCTGGGACAGATTCTAAATCAGACAAGTTAGACATTTTAACATGTCTCCGTCTGACTGGATTTTAATAGTGACTTCAAGTGAACATAGGAGTTAGCATTAAGCAAATATAGCATAAAGTCTAGTACAGACAAGTGGTACCATAGCCATTAGCAATGGTATATCTAGCCTGAGCATGTATGTGTAATAAAGTGCTCTCCTGATAAGTTATCTTGTTAGCATATGCTACAGCATTAGCATAAGCTCTTAAAGGACCTACTAACACACTGCATGAGATTCAACTGTGGTAAATATCATAACAAACAAACATACAAAGTATAAGATGAAAATCTGCGAACCTGCAGGACAGCATTGAAGAAACAAGTATTGCCGAGGTTGCTGAGTCCGCGCACGGGCACGGTACAGGATTGTGTTTTTTCTCCGTTTTGCTTCACACATTTCTTGTTTTCTTTCGGCTCTTCTTTCTTTTCCTCCTCTATTTCACCCTCGGGTTCCTGCACTGCGTCACTTGAAGTGTCCTTTTCTTCCTTTGCGGCTTAATTGAGAGAAGCAAGTTTAAAAACAAGGGGAATTCTAGCTAGTAAAACGTTTATGCTAATATACAAACGTATGCTAGATTCTACAGCATGTTCTATAGGAATGTGATTTATAAAGAAATTTAAGTTTTTAAGTTGCAGGGTCCAAAAGCATCTGTTTGCAACTGGTCGTGCCAGCAGTAAAACAATGGGTAAGTAAGGACAATTTTAAAGGCGACAAGAATGACAGCAGGTCCTTAAAAAAGCTATGACAATTGAAACGTGTTTGATTTCTCAAGGTTGGGGTTGCAGTATATTAAGTTTTCAAGGGGTCCAGAACCTCTAGATTCACCCACTTGCCAAGTTGCACAAAATGCAAATGTTACCGGAGGTAAACATAATACCTCATTGATAACCCTGTCAAATGGCGGCCATATTGAAAGAGCAAATGTTACTGGGTCAGCTCTATGGAACCTAGAGACATGGTCCTGCACACAAAATTTTATGAGTTTGGGGAGCAAGGTTTTATGCACACAGTGTTCCCAGGTCCTTGTTTCTACTTTTTGATTCTTTGTAAATTAGAAAAGAGCTTCATTCAAAAAAAAAAGAAAAAAAAAAAAAAAAGAACATGACATTTCAAAGGATGGGTATTTCAAGAGACCTACACTGATTCTTTGTAAATTCAGAAAAAAATCTTTTTTGTAGACCTTCTTTTAAATTCTTTTGGAAACGACATTATGTTCATGCTTAATCATTAAATATTTTAAAAGGATCCTATTGTACACTAACTATAGTATAGTATGTAACATCTATGGTACCTAACTACGATAAAATACGGTTTATTCTGATTCTAAACTAGCATGAGGTTTCTGACAAACCTGTAATTGTTACTCTTATTTAGGACAACATCCTCTTTAGAATTACTTGCAATGTCCATTTTCAGCTATTTTCAAGTTTAGTTTGAACTGCAAATTCGATGAATACGTAAGTAAAGTACAAACACTCACTCCTTGTGGCAGCTTTTTGTCTGGATTCACCCAGTACTTGTTTCTTAATACTAGAAATTAGCTGAGCCAGTTGTCCTGTGTTAGAGAAGTAGATGTTGTCATCACAGATGTAGCACCTTAACAGTAAGGGGGGAAAAAAACAGAAAAAAACAAAACACATGGTTTGTTTCAGCTTTTAAACATAAAATTCTGAAAAATATCCAGAAGATTCTAACTGAATCAATTTGAAAGCTGTTAGATACTAATTATGGATAGTAATTAAAAAATGCTAGCAAGGTTAGCTAACATTCAGCTAGCTGTTGATTTTGTACAATTTGTACAATCTAACAGCTTACAATTATTAAGACAATTGCAGTTAATAATTAAAACACAAGACAATTCTTGGTTTATAACAGAAAAGTTGCAAATTGCAAATATTTTAAAAGTTGCTAGCTTCCTCGTTTTAAAATATTTCTAGCTAGTAACTACAGGTAGTCGCTGTAAAATGACGGCTAATCGTAAATTTCTAGCAATTTAACAAAATAATACAAAATCCTCCAGCTGAAAGACAAAATTTTTTTTGGAAATTTATATAGAACATATAAGGTAACAAATCTAAAAAGCTAGTATAAATTAACTATACAATTATAACTAATTAAATAAACTATGTTTAAATAATGTAATTAAATAAATAAAGTAAATAAATCATAAAACTACGTAATTGCTAGCCAGCTATAAAACACACCTGACAGGTAAAACTAAACAACAATTTATTCTCTGAAAATTATCTGCTGAATATTTGGACAGTGTTACTTTTATCAAACACACATCTTCATTTTTAGATGTGAAAAGCAATTTGCGTTAACTTTCTTTCAATCATGAACAATGCTAAGTTCTAGTTACAGAGTACGCAAACATTGATGCTAGCTAGATTTATGTGAAAAGACTTGGCAATTAAATTTTTTTTTAATTATATTGTGAATTAAATACTGCAGTATAAAAAATTGTGTGTGTGTGTGAGAAAGACTTCACTGCTCTCACCACACACTCCAGTTGTCCAGGCTGAGCACTAGGCAGTGCGGATCCGACCGTGGCGTCTCGTAGTGTTTAACAGCGTGTTGGTTCTCCGAGTACCTCCCACAACCCTGAACAAAATTATATTTATATGTGTATAAATAACTGGATTTTTAATAAATTCATACAAATTACATTAATCTACATGAAATAACAGGGAGTGGTTTGGATTCATGTGCTACGTTCTGTTAAGTTTGTTAACAAAGCTCTACTAGTGATGTTCAGATTCGGCTTAATACTCACAATAAGTGTGTTCTGAATAATTTCTACTGGATTGGTAGTGCACTAGATGCCCAATAGGTGTTTCTCCAATTCATCAAGTGCACTACACTAAGTATAAAATGCTACCGTCTTGGTATTTTGTTATTAATTTTTTGGATTTTTGTTTAACTTAACAAAGGCACTAGATGCCACATTTCACTAGCTCCCTTCTCCATTTTCTCCATATAGGGTACATAATAAGGGCTACTGAACCCTACTGTCATACAACAAGGGCATAGTGTGAAATATTGGCGAGAGCACCCTATGTAGTCAACTAGATGTACTATAAGTAGCAATTGGGAATCAGTATCAACATCTACGAAACAACTCTCTTCTCCATATAAGAGCACTTATTAGGGGATACACGAGGGTGAGTCAAAAATGATCCGCACTCTGTAGATTATTTTTTTTTATTTATCGTTTAGAAAAGACAAATACATAATTTTTCAACATAATCTCCTTGCTTTTAGATATACCATCGTCCATCTTTGATAAAAAAAAAATATATATATATTTTAGGCTGAGCTGCGTGTAAAGTTGAATAAGTGAAATGGTGGAGCTGAAGTCACTCGACAAGGAACAACTGTGACACGATCAGAGTATGACATCACAGCAAGCATCACCTCACAGGCACTAAGGGAGCAAAAATACAAACTCAACATACAAGCACCATGTGCAAGCATATGTGAGACGGGGAAGCGCATCGGCTGCTGGTCATCTCAGGGACACTGATGGTATGATAATATCGCTCTTTACTTATACAAAGGACTGATCACTTGAATCTTGATTGAGTTACTTGATATTTAATTTATTCACTCATTACAAGAGAAAGAGTAACTGATGTTATGCTGTGATTCTTGTTTAAGTGTTTCCATGTATTCACAAAAGATTTAATATGATGATGTGTATTACAGGGTTAATAGAATAGTATGTGTTAGTTAGTTGTGTTAGAAGCTTAGTTAAATAATTCTGTTGTATTTGTTTAAATTTTTTTGTTTTTTTAGAAGTAATGATATAACTGTTATTTATCAGGAATCAGGTACCATTTTTTGGTTTTTCATTTAAGGTTATCGACCTCGCTCTCTCTCTCTCACTTAGTTGAATCCACTTTGAATGATTATTGTGTAACCTGCAAAGTGTCAGACACAAGAATTAAAAGTGATTCCAGAGTTGATCCCCATGTCCCCTGTAGTTGGCTATGGTGTTTTTCGAGTTTGAAGTGGAGGCTGATGTGCAAATTCCCAGATAACTCGACACTCGTGACTCTTCATCCATGTAGTTCTGCTTTCAGGGGACCAAACAGGTGAAAGTCAGATGGAGCGAGATCAGGACTATAAGGAGGATGCTTTAACTCCTCAAAACAAAGATTTTGCAGAGTATCGACAGTGTGGGCAGAAGAGTGCAGACGTGCATCGTCACACGAAATCACAACGCCCTCGGGTATCAGTCTTCTGTGTTTAATCCGAAGTTTAGGCTTCAGCTCTTCAGTATGTGTTTTACTATAACGAGCGCTGTTGATTGTTGAACCTTTTTCCTGATAATGTTCCAATACATCTGGCCCTTGAAAATCCCAGAAAAATGTACGCATTGATGAATTTTCCAGCTTAAATTTTTTTAGCGTCTGTGATCAAGGATGTTTCCGTTCCAGACTCTGCCGTTTACTCTCAGGCTCGTAGCGATGAATCCGTGTCTTGTTACCAGTAATGATTCTCCAGGTACACCAGGTACACCCAAAGGTACACCCATAGACGACAAAAAACAAATCGCTGTACGCTGATCCTCTTTCTTGAACATCACAAGTGCGGCATCCAGTTTTGCTCGCACCGTTTTGTAACAGGTTCATCACACCTGCACAGCAGTGATTGGAGAGACAGGAGCCTTGAACAGAAACTGCTGAAAAGACCAACAGACGTTTTAATAAAACCGGATCATTTTTGACCCACCCTCGTAATAAGGAGCCACCTGCTCACTACGCCATACCCTAGTGCGCACCCACACACACACACACACGCCATCACTCACTCTGTGTCCGCATTTGAGACACATCCATATTGCCGGCGCGTCCTGTCCCTCTTCCGTCTCTTCCTTCGGCTCACACACCTCACACGTGTCCCAGCTCTTATTCAGACTCGTCTTCCTCATCCAGCTCTGGTCGGTTCCTTTACGGATGTGTGTACATGTCACACCTAAACCCAAACCCAAAATCACACCAGGGTCACATGACCTGATTCAGGATTCATACGAGCATGATGTACCCGTGTCACTCACCTGTCAGGTCTGCAGAACTGTCCTCTTTAGGACTTCTGGTTCTGTCTTTGGCTCGCTTCTTCCCCATTGTTAGATGCCTAAGACGTCATCGTGTCATGAAAATGTATGACGTGCGTCCCAATGACGTCATTAATTAGTAATAATGCAGATATTGAATAAATAGATGTAAGTTAAAAAGCTAAAAACAAATCACATGTTTACGGTTAATAAATAATAAAATGGTCCAAAACTAAAACCTTAAAATCATGTTTCTGATTTTGTATTTATAAATAAAAATATATATTACTATTATTGTTATATATATTATAAACTATTCGTATACATGATTTATTAGCTAAAATTAAAATATTTTTATTTGACAAGCAAGAATTAAGTGCTTTCTAATTTTAATACGCACATATTTATTTATCAGACAAATCGATTTTAAGGTTTATTTAATTTTAAGCTTTATTTTATTTAAAAGCCAATGCTAACGTCATGCTTACCTCGCTAGCTAGCAGCTGTAAAGTTTACACAGTTTGTAATCCCAGTCTTTTATTTTCACAGAGTTTATAATCTCAAAGTACACTAATACAGAGTTTTTTTTAATTCTATTTAAACTAACAAAAATCCATTTTATTAACAGAACGCGTTTTAATCACCGGTGTAGCTACACATCCTGAAATACACGCTTACTCCGGCGCGTGGCCAAATACGTGATCACCTACCTAGGCGCACTCCATAGCGTATAATTTTGAGAGCTTAAACGGGCCACGCGCAGTGCCCTTTATCACTCAAACTACTATATTTAAGACGAAACCCAATTTGATAATTACTTCCGGGATAAATCAAATTAGTTTTTTCCCTCGTTAAATTTTCATATTTTTATAATTTATATTTTGAGTTTTTTTAGAAGTAGGGAAAAAACATGTATTTATTATTATTATTATTTTTTAAATTAACGTCGTTTTGGTTGTAACCGGAAATAGCATTGCTAACATGAACTCGTTTCACACTAAGTGAAAAAAATAGCTGAAATGTTTTTCTTCTAAATATAATTCTATATTTTCACATATTTATGAAATGTGCAGCATGTTTCTTTTAACATTCTTCATTCCTTTTATTGTGACCAAAAGTAGCCATGTTTTCCATAGCACATATAAGGATGTCCTTTAGTTGAGGCTAATATTTAATTATTTAGCAAGTAGCTCTAAAATAAAAACTTTTTGAAAGTATATAAAATATTTAAAAAATATATTCGATATGTTTAATAAAATAATCCTCATTATCTGGTGTTAGTTTGAAACGTAGCGTTTTATTTTATTTTTGTAAAACCGGAAGTGGTGTTTGTTCCCGGATGCTAGTATTTCACACAGTTAAGCTAAGCTCGCGCGTGAAAATGTATTAAATACCCATGAAATAGCTAATTTTAAAAGTCAGCCTGTATTTTATTTGATATTTAAAACTTTAACTTAATTTGAATAAGAGCTTAATAATTGGATTGATATGAAGCGATACTTTAATATATTATATATTTAAAAAGTAGAATACCCGGAAGTGGCTCGGTTAATACATACTGCGCATGCGCAAAGCAAACGTGATTACTAAATCCTAAAGCAGTTCAGGAGTTGTGTAGTATTTGGTTGGATTGAGTGAATGATTTAAAGGTTCTAGTGGTGTGTTCATGTTGTACATATTGTGGAATCAGAGATCTATGACACAGCATGCTAGTGGTGCTTAGTTCACTTCTCTGTGCCACATCAGCAGTAATAGATCAGATTAGATCAGACTGCAGTTGAGTATCAGGGGGCGAATGGCTCGGACCGAGCACGCCGAGGCTCAGCTGGCTGAACTGGAGCTGCTTATGAGCATGTTCCCCAGCCAGGAGGAGCTGGAGGTGGAGCCGGTGGCGCACGCAGAGCTCAGGGCGTATGTGGAAGGAACGGCTGAGTGTCCACCAAACACCAGACCTGAACTCTGCGTCAAGATCCGGACACACTCCGGGGTGAACGAAACACACTTTAATAGAGATGAAGATAAACCAATGAGGTCCATCCTGAAACACGTTGTAGAAAACGTCATGTTCAATGACGCCGCCACTGATATGTTCCTCTGTGCTGCGTTTTTGTCGTTTATATAAAGTCGTTTGTGTATTGAGTTTGTTGTTTACCTCTTATGACTTTGACTTGCAGGTGGATGTTTCACTTTCGTGCACATATCCATCTGACTATCCGACGGTTCTGCCCGAGATCGTAGTCAGGTATAAAATTGTTAATATTGGGTTTGTTATACTGTAGTGATGTTGATTAGTATTCTGTCCTTCTTTGTTGTTTAACGGCGGTTGGAATCCAGTAGGTTGCATTATCACCAACTGTAGGTCTCATTCTCATTCACTCGATTGTTATTGTATCTTCTTTAAATGCGCTACTGCTTTTTTTCCCCTTTTTTCTGACATTTAATTGTTAACGTAAGTAACTACATTGTGAGGTTTATTGTCGCAGATGTGGCGAGTTGAGCCGGGCGCAGCACGTCTGCCTGGTCTCCGACCTGCGCTCGTACCTGCGCGAGAGCTGCACCGGTGGTGAAGTGTGTGTGCTGTCCGCTGTCGACTGGCTCAGAGATCACACGCACGAATACCTCGAGAAGAACGACGGTGGTGACGATGGCGCAAAAGGAGCAGCGGAAACACAGAGCGCTGAGATCTTCACCAGGTTATGGATCTACAGCCATCATATCTACAATAAGACCAAAAGGAAGAACATCCTGGAGTGGGCCAAAGAGCTCCATCTGACCGGCTTCAGCATGCCCGGGAAGCCGGGGGTCGTGTGTGTGGAGGGTCTACAGGCTGCCTGTGAGGAATTCTGGGCCAGGTGTGTGTGTGTGTGTGTTAGAGGGTCACCTCAATATTTCCCAGCATGTTCTTAGACCACGTTAGTTCAGTACTTACCCAGAATGCATTGTTAGCAAGATCTTGATGTTTTGCTTGTTTGTTTTGCAGAGTGAAGGTCCTGACCTGGAAGCGCATCATGATCCGTCACAGAGAGGACTTCCCGCTGGACCCGGACGGCAAGAACACTACAGAGTCGCTGCGACGGTTCGAAGGCTTCGAGGAGGCCGCGTTCGAACCTCACGGGAACAGAGGGAACCACATGGACCTCGGACAGCTCTTCCAGTTCCTCAGCGAGCGAGGCTGCGGCCAAATCTTCCAGCTTTACTTTGGAGTTGAAGGGAGATAAATGAGGACTCTTTATGATGCAGGAGTTACTGTGTGTGTGTGTGTGTGTGTGTGTGTGTGTATGTGTGTGTGCGTGAGAGATGAATAATGAAGTGCCTCTGTTTTTAGCAGCCAGAAACCATTTCCATGTCATATGGAATAAACACAGTTTGTAAACACAGTGTGTCGTTTTTAATCTATTGTAAAGTCAGTCACACAGTTGTCAGTCACATATTACAGGCAATTTGGGAATGTCAGTTAGCTTAACCTGCATGTCCTTGGACTATGGAAGGAAACCGGAGGAAACCCACCAAGCATGGGAAGAGCATACACACAGACTAGAGGCGGGAATCGAACCTGAACTATGAAGATTCGAGGCGAGACGCTAAACGTTAAGAGACCAGTGCCGACATTTATTTCCTTATAAATTCTACAGTAAATTTTGCAGATTTCAAAGGTAGTTGTTTATATTACACAGTGTTGCACATTGCAGTGGGCGGAGCTATATCGCCTCAAACCCTCAAACCGTCTACCTCATTTTTTAAGATATGCTTTTTTTTTGTTTTGTGCGTGAAATACCAGCAGGAGCCACCCGCCTCCTGGATCGATGTGTAACGAGTTTTGAAACTCTTTTCTGTTCATCACGTGGTGTAAAAAGTCAGTAAATCACTTTTCACCTCCTGACCAATCACATGGCAAGTTGGGGTGATCTATATATTCCTGACAGAAGGCTTCTAAAGAATGTTATAGGAAAATAACTATCGATGGGTGCTGTAATAAAGCGGGGATACAAGAGTCCACTTCACAGCATTGTACCCCTAAGTGTGTTTATTCCTCTTGCGCTTGCGGAAATGTATTAATGAACAACGTACGGTACAGGCCAAAAGTTTGGACACACCTTCACTCATGCAATGTGTTTTCTTTATTTTCATGACCATTTACGTTGGTAGATTCTCACTGAAGGCATCAAAACTGTGAATGAACACATGTGGAGTTTTGTACTTAACAAAAAAAGGTGAA
>JAQMYJ010000003.1:26041816-26052521 GCA_030014305.1 Clarias laeviceps | reverse complement strand
ATGGCCGACTTCAAAATGGCCACCATGGTCACCACCCATCTTGAAAAGTTTTCCCCCTCACATATACTAATGTGCCATAAACAGGAAGTTAATATCACCAACCATTCCCATTTTATTAAGGTGTATCCATATAAATGGCCCACCCTGTAGTTCAGTACATGCAACCACAATCATGGCGAAGACTGCTGAATTTGTTCAGAAGACGATCTTCAACACAAAAGGAAAGGGCTGAAAGGGCTGGATGTTCTCAGTGCTGTTATTCATGGAAAGACGACTGGAAGGTAAAAGTTTAGAAGGAAACGGTGCACAAGTAAGTGGGATGGCTGCACTCTTAAGAGGATTGTCAAGCAAAGCCGATTCAAGACCTTGGCATAGCTTCAGAAGGAGTGGAGTGAGGCTGGAGTCAGTGCATCAAGATCCACCACACACAGACATCAGAAGCGTCTTATCAGAAGCGTTGCTCAGTTGGGGTTAAAGTTTGCATTTCCTTTTTAAATCAATCTCCCAAAATCTGGAGGAAGAGTGGAGAGGCACAGAATCCAAGGTGCTTGAAGTCCAGTGTGAAGTTTCCACAGCTGGTGTTGGTCCACTGGGTTTTATCAAGTCCAAAGTCAACTCAGCATCTAACAGGAGATTTCAGAGCTCTTCATGAGTCAGTCTGATGACAAGCATTAAAGAGATGTTGACTTTCTTTTGAAGCAGGTCTTCCACTAATGGGATGATATTACTGTGCTTGATTGGCCAGCCAACTCACCTGACCTGATGGGTTATTGTCAAGAGAAAGATGACCCAACAACACAGATGCTATCAAAGCAACCTGGTCTTTAATAATGTCTCAGCAGTGCCACAAGCTGATACAATAATTCAAGCCAAAGGAGCCCTGATCATGTATTGAGTGCATAAGTGAAAATTTTTTTCAGAAGCTGGACATTTCATTCGCTCACACACTCTATACTGCTTTATCCTATACAGGACCATACGGGGTCCTATCTCAGGAGACGGGGTCCTATCCCAGGTGTACACTGGTACACACACACTACAGGCAGTTTGGGAATGCCAATTAGCTTAATCTGCATGACTTTGGACTGTGGGGGGAAACCAGAGTACCCGGGGGAAACCACACCAAGCACAGGGAGAACATGTAAACTACATGTAAGCTCAATACACACAGAGACCCGAGGTGGAAATCGAACACGGAACCTGGAGGTGCAAGGCGACAATGCTAACCGCTAAGCCACTGAGCTGCCAGTTGTACCTTTCTGCATTGTAAATCCTATTTTAATTGATCTTAGGAACTATTTAAATATTTCGGGATACTGAATTTTTTAAATATTTTTTTTATGAGCTGTAAGAAATTAAGAAAATTGCAGTGAAATTAAAACAAAAAAAGGCTTGAAATATTTGACTTACAAGTGACGAATCTAGCATATATGAGCGTTACACTCTTTGTATTTAATTACCTAGAAAAACGTTTTGTATTTAATTACCTAGTAAAACTCTGACACAAACACATTTGGAAAATGTAGCAATAATAACCATCATCATCATCATCATCATCAAAACTACACCACATAGGGAAAAGTTTCTCCATAGCTAATAGCCTTCTTTTATACCTTATGCCATGTTCCCATTTAAGCTGAATGACAAAAGACTCCCTATTGAGAATGAGTGCACTTCATACAGTAGGGTATAAAATAAAATCTCACTATGAAGTGCATAAACATTTTGTCCAGTGTATGAAACATTGAAGAATAGTGGACTAGTGGTTGACTCCCAAATGGCTCCATGGACAACGCAGCGTGCAGAGTTACTTCAGTCCCTGTATATATATAGACCCTGGACATTTTTTGCTGAAAAGGACAAAAGACAAATAAAGGACTACATAGGACTGTTATGAAAATACTTCCTGGTACTACACGTCACCAATAATTCCCTTTGAGGGAGGGTCTTTTTTTCATTCCAAAGTTCCAAATCCCTTAAGTACCATCCAAATCAGGACCGTGATGAAATATTGTGTAGTCCGATATAATATTTATCCGTATCTGTCATGAGTTGTGATCAGTACTTGTTGTGATACTCGCACTGGCCAACACTGGCCTCCTCTACGTCGAGATTTTTGCGTGATTTGTAAAAGAACTCGGCGATGGCCACAAACACGGAGAGCACGAGTCCAGCGGCGAGGACGATAAAGATGCCTCCGATGTTCTCGACACCAAGAGCGCTCGCCTCCTTGCTGTCTTCCTCCGGACAGCCGTTTCCTCGCCACCACTTCTCCTTCATCATGTGCAGCTTTCCTTCCTCCTGCAGCTGCAGAATCGCAATCGTCACTTTGTCGCGGTATGGAGAACCTGCAAGAAAATATTCAACATGAGGTGTTATTTAGGCATTTTGTAGTTGTACAGCTAGCATAATGCTCTGGTATAGCCAGACATCCTAGATACTACAACACTGGAGCCATTGCTTGGAAGATTGCAAGTTAAAATCCTATCACTATACTGGTCCTTTTGGCTCCCTAAGAAAAAAACATTAACTCCCCACTTCACAGTTTTCTCCTGATGTTCCTGGAAGTTGTTTTGAATAAAAGAAAGCATCAAACGAGCTGATGTGATATTCCTTAAGATGTCCAAACCCATTTACTATAGGAACTCGTAATTTACGGGAACTGCTTAGATGTTTTTGACAAAAAATTAGTAAAAGAACACAAATCAGATGGCTCAATTTAATAGTTACTCCAGACATTTTTGAGAAACCAAAGACAAAACACTTGCTGATTCCTCCTCTCACCGATTGGTGTGCCCACTCCATAGCCCTTGGAGTCAATGAGACCTCCGATCTGTGTGAGGTTGCAGTTGCGCTGGCTGATGT
The DNA here is from genome assembly GCA_030014305.1 of Clarias laeviceps. Lineage (NCBI taxonomy): Eukaryota > Metazoa > Chordata > Actinopteri > Siluriformes > Clariidae > Clarias > Clarias laeviceps. The sequence continues at coordinate 26,049,656 of JAQMYJ010000003.1, read as the reverse complement.
ATTCGATGCTGGTGGACTCCATCAGGAGTGCATAGTCGGTGGTCAGCACGCGTTGGATTCCCTCACGATTGTTTTTCACCAGAGCTGTGTTCTTACGGCTGCTCATGAAGGCCCACATTTTCTCATACGTTGAGATCTTCGACTTCTGTGGGAAAAGGAAAAGAAATTGTTAGTGTGTGATATAAAATATGGAGCGTTAGGAAAAGAACTGGCACCTGCTTACTTTGAAGAACGTCATGGTGGAGCCGTCCCTCACGGCTCCGTACTCGATCTTGGTTTGTTTGGCGAGATCATCGGCCGAGTCGATGGGCGAGTCCATGCGCTCAACGGTAAGAAATGCAGCTAGATTTGCCGTGTATGATGAGATGATGATGAGGGTGAAGAACCACCAGATGCCCCCAACTATCCTAGTGGACAAAGCTTTCGGCATCAGCTCGGAACCTGGGGAGGCAAAAGTAACGATGGCATACATTTTTTCAAAAGATCAATAGAGAGGAATTGATGGGATGAAAAGAGTCATTGATGGACATGAACTATGTCAATTGATCCAAATAGTTGAAGTTCCTACCTTGCTGCATTAGAGCACCAACCCCAAACCACACGCTGTTGATTAGCGTAAAGTTGTTCTCCACTACATCAGAGTCAGGGTTGCAGGGGTGTGGATTGTACCATTCATAAGGTGTGAACCTACACACAATACACAAATGCATCTAAACAAAATCAGCTCTGACCTTTATAATCTGTCTCTGTCTCAAGTCCACCATTGTTCAGCTAAATATGTCTGGACTGGATTTTGAAAGCTGCCTTTACCTGGCAATAACAAAAAGGACACAACTGACTCCTAGGCAGGCGAGGAGGACGTACATCCAGATATCAGGTGACAGCGGGTTCAGGAAGGAGAAGACACCTGGGTTTGTGCCGTTGGGTTTGTGGTACAGGATGGAGATTCCCAGGGTCATGAAGGGTTTGGAGAAATCGATCACCTTCTCCCTGACGTAGGTAATGGTGAGTGGGGCCACTGCTAAATCTGCTACCTGCAGGGGGAAAAAAAGACATTTTTGGAAACATTATGATTGTGATCATCAGCTGCAATTTTGGTAAATACCCTGAACAGGAGCAATGACATAACATCATCAAAAGGGTCCCAGCTTTTGCGGAACTGAATGGCCAAACTGTACCCAAACCTATGATACATACAATTAGCAAGTAGTTGTTAGCTAGCTAACAAAGTTAAGTTAGCATCTAGAACAAATATTTTTTAACTGCCAAGAGCCACATTCCAACATTTGCTTTTGATTTGAAAAAAAAAAAACAAATAATTACAAGTTAGTACCATTTACTTTGTTACTGTACTTAAGTATATATTGAATGTCTCTGAGTAGTTTTCTTAGAGGATACTTTGAGCTTTTACTCCGTTTAAAAGTACAGCACATATCTGTACGCCTACTTATGTAAATTTCTGCATGGCAGTGCGTTTCATAACCACATTAGTGTGTAGTATTAGAAGTAGAAATTTGGACCTGTACTTTTGATACTTGAAGGTGAGTGTTCCTGTACTTTTACCCAGGTACAAGTAAATACAGGATTTCTCCTTATACTTGAGTAATATTTGCGTTAGGGAATCTTTACTTTTACTCAAGTACAGGATTTGTGTACTTTCTCCATCTCTGGTTACCACATATGGTAATGTACTGTATATTTGTATAATTCAGTACAGCAGTATGGTCATTTTGGATGTACCTTTAGCTCAGACATGTCTGATGATGTCGTCTTCTCCACTTATGCAGGACATGCATTATAACAGTATCTGTCAGTGGTAAAGTCTCTATTTCCTTCAACTGTACCATTCATCTTTCTTTAAATATTTGTATCTTTAATCTGTCATGATATAAATGTTTTACATATGTAACGTACATTGTCTATGAGTTCTCGAACCATGCCATTCCACTCCCCCTTATCGTTCTGGGCACCATATTTGCCATCCGAGACGAGTTTGACCTCATAGGAAAATCCCAGGATGTTGGACAGCTCCTTCAGCAGGTCTAAGCAGTAACCCTCGAAGCGGTCGTTCCCGTATAGCGGCTTGTCTGATTTCTTATACATCACATATGGGTTTTCCTGCCAGACAAAATGTAGTTTGTGAACAACTTGAACTAGAACAGTGATATAAATGGCTGTTCCATACATGTCCCGTACATTGTGAAATTACAAACACCACTGAGTGGGTATATAAAAATGACTTTGGGCTTAATTTTCCATAACTATGCAAATGTTTACTGATCTGGTTCGACATCTAGTCTTTTAAAAAACCCAGATATATTCTCAGGAGGTCAGGAACATTACAATAGTTTCCACAGGAGAAACCAGGACTGTATTGCTTTCTACAACAGGTACAACTGCATTACACCCTTCTTTTCAAAAAGAAAAAAAAAAACATAAGGAACTTTTCCAGGAGGTCAGGAACTTAACTGGTTTCCACCAAAGGAACCAGGGGTGTCTATAGATACTTAACTATAGTTTTGTCAGCTACTGTTCTATGTACTGTTCTTCGTCATATGTATGATTGGGCTTCTCATTAGGTGCATTTCTGCTGTAAGACATTGTATGGAACCCAGGAACGTTAAACGAGTTCTACGAGAGTCCAAGGCCAATTGACTTCCTTAGCCATTGCGCAGGAACTGTTCTCTGCAACAAGGAACAACAGGGTTCTCTGACAGAAAGTTTTTCTGGGGTTCTGGAACTTGTTCTGGACTAGTTTCCACCAGAGAAGCCAGGGACAAATTTAGTTCCTCAGCCATATTTCTTGCTCTAGAACAGGTACTGTTCTTTGTCTTCTACTGTTCCCAAGTACAATTAGGATTACCATGAGGTGGATTTAAAAACATGGAATATTTTCAGATCATGAACATTAAGCTAGCTTCCAAAATATGATCCCCCAGTCCGAAACGTCTGGCTAGTGTTCACCAGAGGATCAACCGGGAATAATTCTAGTTCCTTGTCAATAGTTCTACCTCAAGAGCAGGTGGTGTTCTTTGCTCAATGATAGATAGATGCAGGAATCATTCTATTGTGTGTGATCTTACTTACTTATGATCGTTGGTATTTTTATATGTTGTGGCTGTTTAAAAAAATTATCCCTTTAAGGTAGCGAATAAGATAATGTGGATACCAACATTTGAGCACTATTTTCATATATTTTATCCTTGAAATACAGAGAGCTAAGCCTTGCTAAGCCATTTAGACTACAGTAGGTTCAAAACCTTAGTGGGAAGACATGAGTAGTTATCGTATTTCTGTTCCAAGTCTTGGGGTTGTCACCTTAGTCTGTCAAAACAATATGGATTTCAACTTTTTCAGCTCTACTGGTCTTAAGGGTTAGATATGGATACTGTATCCCTGTTGGTGCCGCTGAAGTGAGCATGGAAATGCCTGAAAATACAAAGCTTAGCATATTCGTCCTATACTGATGCAGCTTTGGTTGATAATAGTATACATTATCATGGTGACAAAGATGTATTCAGGATTTAAAAACTAAAGCTTTTGTTATGAAACCTTACAGTATTAACGGAACAAAACTTACTGTATCTTTACAATGAACTAATCACTTTACATTGTTTTATTGATAGGCCTTAATTCTATCTAACAAATAGTTCTAGCTAGGACATATTATACTTTACAATTTCTTGACAATCTTTACCAGAATGGTTGTGACGATCAGAGTCCGGTTGGCCATGGACTCCGTTACGTTACCCGACTTGTCTTTGCCGTCTGTCAAGTTAAGACCTGTGTTAGAGTTCCAGACCCCAATCTGTTAAAGAGTACATAATAAGATATTACATTTTTATCCCACAGTCTGAAAATAAAAAAACTACATTTTAAATTACCTAGAAGATTTTACAAACTGTATTTCTAGAAAAATCTGAACTCTGAAGGAAAGAAGGGAAAGGTGAGAGTTTATTTTTTTAAATATTAATGATGATTTTTAAACGATTTAAATAATAATAATGAATTATTTAAAATAAGGTAAATATTATTTATATTTTTAGTCTAAGCTAGCCTTTCTAAATTAAATACCCAATTATCAATTATCTCTATATACTACACTGTTAACCTGTTCAATTATCAGTTGGTTTAAGGTAACGAGCTACAGTTTAGTTGTAGTAATATTTTTGTTTAATTCTAAATGGCCCGCTTTGTGTATTTAAAACTGGAAGGGGTGAAGGGCTGGGGAGGAAGACTCAAAGCCGTCCTGCGAAACAAACCTTCTTCCACACTTTATGAAAACGCCCAGGATCCGACTTGTCAGAGAAAAAGAGAGAAAATTCTGATAAATAATTGATGGGCTAATAAAACTACTATTAAGGTAATAATGTTAAAGAAAATAGAACCACATTGCAATTAATAGAAACACTTACCCTACTAAATCCTTAAACACACCGTGGCTCAAATAAGGGTATTTATTTATAGTCCATAGAATTTAAATAGATCATGACTGTAATTGTCTGACAGTTACTATTTTAAATAAATCATTTGCATTATAGTTATAACATTAACAGCTCAGATTTTAGTACTTATCACTTATTGCACTAAACATTTCATCACTGCAATAATATTGACACCAATACCATACAATAACGTTTTTTTTAAAGGTCATTACAGTAATATGCATGAAAGTGTACCAGTAAAAGAAATAATATCTAATACTCACTCACTCACTCACTCACTCATCTTCTATACCACTTTATCCTGTATTCAGGGTCTCAGGGGGCCTGGAGTCTATCCCAGGAGACTTAGGGCACGAGGCGGGGTACACCATGGACAGGGTGCCAATCCATCGCAGGGCCCCACACATACACACATACACACACTACAGGCAATTTGAGAACACCAATTAACCTAATCGACATGTCTTTGGACTGTGGGAGGAAACCGGAGTACCTGGAGGAAACCCACCAAGCACGGGGAGAACATGCAAACTCCATGCACACAGAGACGGGAATCGAACCCGGACCCTGGAGGTGCGAGGTGACAGTGCTAACCACTACACCACTGTGCCGACTAGTCTCTAATAATTAAGCAATAAATACAGCACTGCACGAATAAGGACAACCTGCAATTACTGTATCAGTTCATCAAAGTAAGAAAAATGTAATTTTTAAAATAAAAAAGTTATTGCTGTAATAATAAAACCAGCATTCCAGTAAAGTTAGTGATGACCAGTGAAGTTTTCTCTGACTATAACAGTATAATCACTAATTATAATAATGGAGTCTGTAATAATATGTCAAATGAATCACTACAATAACAAAATCACATCTATAAAAACGGGGTCATTACAGTCATAATCAGATCATTGTTAAAATAATTAAGTCATATGTGTAATTATCATTAAATTACTATAATGTAATAAATATTGCTATATAATAATATATAATAATCAGGTCCTGACTATATTGTATATAATGAGATCCTTATCTAATAACAAGATCATTACGAATTTCACTGGACTGATCAGATTATGACTAGTAATTAGACCATCATTACTGTAAAGCAACCACTGTAATAATGATGTCACACGAAGTCACTCTCATAACTTGATTACTAATCACTCTGAGAATCTTAATCTATGCTCTAACTGTGTGTTTGTGTTTGTGTGGGAGTCTGTGTGAACCTTTTCCATGCCGTCTTCTTTCAGGCTGATGATGTCCAGGTCAAAATCTTTCCTCAGTCCGTCCGTCCTGTTCAGGATGATCTGTCCAGTTAATCCGTTCCACTGCGACTAACAAGGAAAACAGGACACGGTGAAAAGACTGACGGACAGAACGAAGGCGAATACACCAATGTGCCAACTTTTATGATGTTTCAATAATGGTAATAATACATGTTAGCTGATTGTGGTATGTGTGGAACTGGTCTGAATGGCTTCATGGGATTCTGGGAACACTGATCTAACAGCATCAACTGCATCATCATAAGAGAGCAAACACAATTAAAGGAGCACCATCCCCCGATTTACTCATTATTCCTCTTTAGTGGAACCAGATTAATTAGAACACATGAGCGCTTGATTATGCAACATTACTTATTAATGAATTTCTTTGAAGCTACCACTCACCTCTTTAAATGTGTTGATGAAGCGCGAACCAAAGCGCCATGGTTTGTGTCGGTGGCACTGCAGCGAGCTGACGGTGATCTGTGACGCCCTCTGTGCCGCCGCTGCCACCATGAAGACGGCGTCGTACATCAGAGCCGCTTCAGTCTGAATTCAGTCAAGAATAGAATGCATTGTATAATATAGACTACAGAGTGTGTGACTGGAGTGTGTGTGTTCATGTTTATGTACAGTGTATTCTATGTTAATGATGAACACATCACAGTGAACCAATTATTATAGCCTTTTGTCTGTTATGTGTTATCAGATAAATTTGTCTGTCATTTTGGGATGATGTCTAACCGTCATTATGCCCTCCATTATGCCGGTGTCGAGTTTCGGTGGACCCTGAACTCTCTCCATGGACCATTTCGCCAGCACCGATGCCACCTGAGGGTTGTCTACATTCAGAAGACGGAAACCTGTCATGTTCACGCCACTGTAGCGGTACGGCTCCAAATCCAGAGCATACAGGTCCTATAACACAACAGGACACAAGAGTCAAATAAAAAGGTGTTTTCTTTTCTGGTATGAATTCACACCACTTGTCTTGCTTGTCTTGTTTCTTAGTCTTTACATTTAAGAAGATAGTAAGCGACAATCATGAGGCAACAATCCTGCTAGACGATGATACGCAGTGCACGATGGAGCTGCTAAAATAATACTCAAGCTGAGTTCAATATACAGGATCCAACAATTCTGAAAGAATTGTACTGTATTGTGTAATCGAACCTTAAGAAATTTGACTTACTAGTGTGGTGAAGAAGAAATGGTAGTACTCAGTCATCATGCCCATAGAAAGCAACTGTAGAGAAAGAGAAAGAAATTTGATTTACTTAAAGTCTTATTTATATTTAGGGGTTGGACAATGAAACTGAAACCAAGTTTTAGACCACAATAATTCATTAGTATGGTGTTGGGGCCTTGTTTTGCGGCCAATATAGCATCTATTCGTCTTGGGAATGACAGAGACAAGTCCTGCACAGTGGCCAGAGGGATTTTGAGCCGTTCTTCTTGCAGAATAGTGGTCAGGTCACCACGTGATGCTGGTGGAGGAAAACGTTTCCTGACTCGCTCCTCCAAAACACCCCAAAGTGGCTCAATAATAATTAGATCTGGTGACTGTGCAGGCCATGGGAGATGTTCAACTTCACTTACTGTACATGTTCATCAAACCATTCAGTCACCAGTCTTGCTGTGTGTATTGGTGGATTATCATCCTGATACACGGCACCCCCTACAGGATATAATGTTTGAACCATTGGGTGCACATGTTCCTCCAGAATGGTTCGGTAGTCCTTGGCACTGACACGCCCATCTAACACAAGTATTGGGTCTAAGGAAAGCCATGATACTGCAGCCCAAACCATCACTGATCCACTCCCATGCTTCACTCTGGCCATGCAACAGTCTGGGTGGTTCGCTTCTTTGGGGCTTCTCCACACCGTAACTCTACCAGATGTGGGAAAGACTTTGAAGGTGGATTCATCAGAGAACAATACATGTTTCACATTGTCCACAGCCCAAGATTTCCGCTGCTAGCACCATTGAAACCGACGTTTGGCATTGGCACGAGTGACCAAAGGTTTGGCTATAACAACCCGGCCATGTTCACTGACCCTGTGGAGCTCCTGACGAACAGTTTTGGTGGAAACAGGAGAGTTGAGGTGCACATTTAATTCTGCAGTG
>JAQMYJ010000003.1:26021407-26034516 GCA_030014305.1 Clarias laeviceps | reverse complement strand
CTCCGGCTGCGAGAGGTTACAGCATCACCCGGGAATCGAACCAGCGATCTCCGGATGATAGGGCGAGCACTTTACCAGTGCGCCACTTGGAGGCCCTTGATGCAGCCCTTGATGCAGCCCTTGATGCAGACCTTGATGCAGACCTTGGGCGTGGCTATATGCTTCAGTCAACAGAACAACACGAAAATTCCATGAAAAGGAAAGTAGACTACGAAAACTGAACCTTTGAAGATTAACTGGATTCCAACTGCCGTTAAACAACATTGAGGAATATGTTTATTCTTCCTGTGGGAAGTTTAAAACCAGTTTGTTTTATATGTTCTGAAATTGTGGCGCTAATAAAAAGCATTAATGAAAGCAGGTTGACACGGGTTATTAGAGCAATCCCAGAATGCATCCCAGCATGTCCGGAAGCGAGCGTAAAAGCAGCGGTGATGAAGCTGGTACTGCTAGGATGCGGCAAGTAATAACGATGAACACAAATGTGAAAATAATTGATAGAATAGAGCGAGATGAATAGATGACAGACGTCGCTCCTTCTATTAACATGAATTATTCAACCATCGGCACGATTCTAATGAACAAGGGCGAGATCATGGAACATGTTAGTTTTATACTGTGTATAGATAATTGTGTTAGTATCCTAGTAACTAATCAACATTTGTTGGATTTACGAACAAGCTTTTGGAACACAAATCGTTCTTATGTTGGGGACTTACTGTACCCTGAACTGAGAGCTCGGTATGACAGAGCAACCAGAGTCCTTTCACATTCATTTACAGCCTGGCAACGTGCAAATAAGGATTTGCTAAAGATGAATATTCTTTGTATTCCATACAAATACAAGTACAAATTCTCCACATGTTTCGCAAATCTGAATCCTAACACAAACATGAAATTCGCATCCCCGTGCTCAAAGAACATTTTATTGTCTGGACCTTCTTAAATTTTAGTTCTTTAAATTTAAAATCTTCAAATGCCGACTAAAGACTTATTTCCCTTAGATTTTTTGGGTTACAACAGTATGTGATTGATGGTATGTATAGTAAGATAGTAACCTAGTAACCAGTGTAAGGAAACTTCAAAGCACTTTTGTAAGTCGCTCTGAATAAATGTAAATATAATTCAGCACCCCTGATCTGGAGTAAGCGCTTTATCCTGGGGGTTGGATGAGGAGTCTATCCTGGGAACTCTGGGTGTGAGGCAGAAGGCTGGATGGGAAACAAATCACCCACAAATGTCTTCATAACATAAATTTACACACTAAATCACACCTAAAGGGGTGTCTAGAATGACTAATGCACTGACTGGGGATGTTTGTGGAAGGTTTGGGTGAAACAGCACACCCAGAGAAACCCCACAGAGCTGCACAGGACTCTAAATCTGCATTCGTTTAGTAAATTTCCAGCAGAGTTTTAATGTAGTTAAATGCATTAAAATCTGAGGTAAAGTTCATCGCGCGCGCGCTACTGTACAGTACGTACCGATGCGCAAGACGTTCTGCTGCGCGCTCGCGAGGACGCACAGCATCAGCACGAGCTTCAGGAGCGACCAGGGAAGTCGTTTCTTTCTCGCCATGGCGCGCGCGCACCGAGCTTGCCTCAAGCATGGAGAACTCTCATCATCATCCTCATCATCCTCATCCTCCTTTTTTCTTGTTGTTCTTTCTTCTTCTATGGGTTCTCCTTCTTTTCACGCGCTCTACTGTATGCGCGAGCCAAAATAAAGTTCAGGCTTAGAGAAGCGATGATGTGTGTGTGTGTGTGTGAGAGAGTGTGTGTGTTTATGTAGACCAATTGGATGAAAGTAAAGGCGGGGCTCCAGTGAAACTTATATTTTAAATTCATTTTCAATATGTTTATTACATATAGCTGAAAGTGTGTGTGTGTGTGTGTGTGTGTGTGTGTGTGGTTGTGTATATATACAGACTCACTCTCTTAACATATACTCTTATATATACAGAGTCAGCTAAAAATCTATACACACTTCAGGAATAGTGTTAGGGTTAGTTAATATCATAATATTATCAAATATGTCAATATATAACGTATAGTAATACATTTAGTATAACAATATTTATACAAGTTTTTCATCACCTCAGTGAAATGTGTGTATACAGTTTTTGCCATCCTCTGTATATATGACTATGTTGTACTGTATATATGAGTGTATATAAGAGTGCGTATGTGTATACACAGACACACACACACACACACACACTGTAAACACGAATAAGTTGGCAAAACTCAAAAAATTTGAGGTAATCAGTTACATAATTTTTTTTAAGTAATGATGTTTCCAATTTTAAGTAAACAGAACTATCAGTTTTTGATTTTTTTTGTACTCATTCATATTAATTGTTATTTACTAGCATTTCTGAGTAGCTTAACTCATACTATAATTTTTTTTTTATCTACAACCCTTCCATTTTTATCTGGGCTTGGGACAGGCACTTCATCCAGTGGCTGGGAATCGAACCCAGTGGCTGGTGGTTCGCATGGCAGGCGAACCACCAGTGCTCTGTTACAAATCAAATAAGTATTATTTGACAACTTTAGGGTGCCCAGATTTGTTAAGATTATACTTACAGCATCATGCGAGGACAGTCCAATCCATCATCTTAATCAAAACAATTCAATGTGGGCAGTTTACATGTGCATTGATGACGTCTGTTCACAAAATTTTTAGGTTGGTGGAACTTTAAGGAGACAGTTACTGTGGCTTAAAATATCAAACTTGTTTAGCTAACTTGAAAAGTGTCATTTCTACAAACTCATAAATACCAAAAAGTTCTAAATAGTCATTAAGGTCTATTAATTTGAACTAATTGTAATTATTTAAGCTAACAGTACTTAATATGTTTAATTACTTTCAGCATTAGGGTTTACAGTGCACACACTACTCCTATATATACTACTAATATAAGATTATCACTTATATATATTTTATTTGAGTTTGTAGAAAAAGTTAAAAAGCTAAAAATAATCTGATCAGCTCTAATGTGATCAGTGACATTATTATTATTTCAGGTTGAACCGCTTATTTTTTAAACTGTAATTTCACAAAATTGTGTTTGGTGTGACAACATTATATAGTATCGGTTTCCACTGCATTGGTGTCTAAATATTAGGAAATTGTACAAAATGTACCCAGTTCACAACAAGATTTTGAATCTGCCGTCATTTAATTTTATTACAATCAATGGGAAAGAGAGGATATTAGAAACGTTTATGTTTACGCCTTGTTGTACTTCTTTCATCGTCAGCCAAGGAATGTATGAAAAGTAAAGATGACATTGAAAAAGTGAGTGCTGACCAATGTACAGACAGAACCATCATCAAGGTATCTGGAGATTTTCCAGGGAATCCTGGGTGTGAGGTGGGTGTGAGGTGGGAATGCACCCTGGATGAGACACCAGGCTTTTGAAGGTCATCATGAACACACAACTGATTTTGGGATGTGGGAGGTAACTGGAGATGCTGAGGGGAACCTTCGTAGACATGGAGAGAACATGTTAATACGGTTAATACAGTAAGATGAGTTTGGGATTCAATCAGCATCCTTTTGAATCACTAGTGAGGTCATTCCTTGTGTGAAAAATAATAAAATTATCATGCATTGCATTAACACATCATTTTTTTTTTTTTAATTAGCAAATACAACAAATACTATATGTTTAAGTAAAATTCATACAAATGACGTGAGTCCTTAATGACATCCAATCCTACCACCAAAACGGCTCTGTACCCCTCAAGGCATGTGGGTCTGGCACCTGGATGTTAGCAGCAGATCCTTTAAGTTGCGAGGTGGGGCCTCCATGGATCAGACTTTTTTTGTCCAGCACATCCCACAGATGATCAATCAGATTCAGATCTGGGGAATTTGGAACGCGGACCAACAACCTTGAATTCTTTTTGTGCTAAGCCTCATACACAGCAAGTTGTGATGCACTGGATGTTCTGATACCATTATATCATAGTCAGCATTAACGTTTTTCAGCGAGTAGTGCTACATTGACTTTACACAGACAAAGATGAGCCTTAACACCCACGATGTGGCGGCCGTGGTCTTGTCTTAGTTTACTGGTGTAATAATGTAATGCTTGATAATCAATGTTATTCAATTCACCAGGCGGTGGTGTTAATATTGTCTGATCAGTCTCTGTTCAGGTAACAAGGTGGATTGAAAGTAAAATGGACAACGTATGGAAAAGGAGGTTTCAGGCAAGAAATATTAAATGAAATCATACAATCAGAGATTTTTGAGTATTTTAATTATTTCAAGGACACTTTAACGACGTTTAAAATGTCTTCAGGCTTTAACTTACATTCATAAATGCATAAGTGTGATATGTATAAAAAAAAACAAAGTTACTGAGAAAACTCTAAACAAAAATTCACCAGTCTTGAAAACTTTTCTAAAACCAAAAAGAACAAAAAAGATTAATAGAAAAAAAAAGTAATGAGATATTATACTAAAATTCTCCTGTCATCATGTGATACTGTCCAACTGTCCGGCATTCAACGCAATGTCTTAGAATATCGGCAAAGCAATTAAGACAGCAAAAAAAAAAAAAAAAAAGATGAAGAATTTATAAATATTTACATACTGCAGATGGATAACATTGAACATTTTGGAGAGAAAGAAATTTTCAGTGCAATTTTCAGTCTCTGTTCTAGAAAAACACTATTTTGAAATCTAATAAACTCTAAAAGGCAGGTATATATTTTTTAATATCCCAGAAAATTGAATACGAGAATCTCGTCCTGTGTACGTAAGTACTGATGTAATTTTTGTGGAATTTTCATAATTTCTGAAAATGCCCTGTAGATTATAGACTGATTTAATGTTTTCGTTTGATAGGAAGCTCTTAGAGGTAAGGATCCATAATTATTTCTACAAAATATGTACAGTACATTTACTATGGATGGGAATCACCAGGGACATCTTAAAACGACATTTTATAAATGTCCCGATTCGAAACTTTGACTTTGGAGTGGCGATACATGACTTGACATACAAAAGAATTGCAATACTGAACCACTTTTTATTTCTTCCATCTCTAATATTTACGCCACTGAAATATGTAGTAAAAATAAAACTTAAATTTATTTTTTTGTCTTTTAAGCAATTAATTTAGTTACTTTATTACATATATAACCTTGAAGATGGGGCTATACGGATTGCAATGATGCTAGCATATGAAAATTCTCCAAAATCTGACACTACAGCGTGTGAAGATCTTAAAGGGTTTAAGCTGAGTTATATAATGTGTTCATATATACATTCCTGAACTTGAGTGTGAAGTGGAGAAGTTATGTGATGCTGGTTTCTTCCATTTGTCCCCAACCATTGGTGGAAGAGAGACAGTAGGCTGAACAGCAGTGACAAGGTTCCCATCATACCCTACAGCAGCAGGAGGTACAGATTGGGGACTAGGATGAGCAGACTGCATGCCTGAATGAAGAGGATTTACTGGCATGGAGAGCCTCCCTGAGTTGTATGAGCTGTGCAGAGATGGATAGTGCTGAACAGGTATCATGTTAGTAGGATAAACCACAGGAATGTTGTAGAATGGAACCTGGCCACCAGGAGATGCTGAAGAGACATTGTATGGAGAAGTCGAAGGCTGCTGGCTCAGTAACAGAGTTTGATGGGGAGTTGAGCTAATTGTGCTTGGGGTTGCAGTGACAGGTTGGAAACGTGTCATGGTCATTCTGTTACTGGGGTAAACAAGCTGGTAGGTTTGATTCGAGTCATAATTCTGGCATGCCAGCAAAAATACACCGGAGCAAAAAAGGATGAATGCAGTGACCCAGCCAATGTAAAGAGCTTCACCAAGTTCCCGGCGCTGGGCACTGATCAATAGTGGGTCATAAAAGTCCTGAATGATGGTATGAGCCGTCCAGGACACAGCAATGAGGACACAAATGCAAGACATGATCTCCATCGAGCCGCCGATTGCAATGAAGAAAGATTTGACTTGTAGTTTATCAGGAAAACAGGAAATGCTATGCAAGCCTGGCAGGGAGACCACCAATCCGAGAAAGCTCAGTCCGACCGAGCAGCACATCAGACCTCGGGAAGCCTGGAGCTCAGGAGGCAGGTAGAGCAGCGAGTCGTACACTTTGCACTGCATGCGGATGTTGGCCTGGCGGTAGCAGTTCATCCATAAACCCTCCCAACGCGTCTCCATGACGATGATGTTCTCCTGGATGAATGCCGACACCCTCCACATGGGGAGACCCGTTACAGCTGAAGCGCCGATCAGACCAACGACGCCCAGGCAGAAGCCGATTATCTCACCCACACCTTCAACCATTGTTTGTGCACTTTATCAGCGGAGAACCTTCAAAAGATTGAAGTGTCCAGAAAACCAGTGGCCACTAAAGGTCCCGTGAAGAGTTCCTGACTAGCAGGAGGTGAACTCAGAAAGGCACTGATGAAACCTGCTCATAATAGATGTAGGATAAAGGCTGAGAGTCAAAACCTAAGTTCAGGAAATTTCCCAAGGCAAGGTTTAGAGCATAAAAGCAGTAAGTAATCGGTTACCTGGGTGACTAAAAATCCTGTAATTTCCAGTCCTTGATTCTGAAACTCAAGAGTAACACCAATCCCTCCTGAGGAGAAACCAGCAGATGTCCTCCAGAACTGATTCAGAGGTGCCCTTCTGTAGTTGGTGTGCTTAAAGTTTTATTCTCTAATGAGTTATCCGAACATTACCCAGTCATCCTTAAACCCAGTCCACAGGAACGAAGAAGTAAGCCAAGCAAGACTGATGAATGCACAGATCACTCGTTTTCTCTCTCTATCTCTCTCTGTTTTGGGAACCTTGTGATTGGTTAAAGAGGATGAGGGCTCATGCTGAGTGCAGGTTTGTTCTCTTCTTACACATATGGGTTAAGGTCATCATAATTTCACTACTACAAAGACACACACCTGCTCACTGCATTAAGTTGTTTTCTACTGTTAAATTAACATTCTACACACGTCCTTATCCAGAGCAACTTACATTTCTGTTTCATTAAGTTAAGGGTTAAGGGCCTTGCTTAAGGGTGGCAACAGAGGCAACTTGGTGGTGCTGGGGTTTGAACCTGGGACCTTCTGATCAAAACTCCTAACCTACCCCTGCTCAAACTAGTAGTCTGGGAAGATGTGTGTGTGTGACCAGCATGCACAAGACATCAGGGGGAGTCTTGAGTAATAATAAACTTTTTACAATTAAACTCTTATCAAAAATAGCCATGAGTATATCATTGAAATTTAATTTAAACGTCACCATGCTGATATCTTTTTATGGCATTTAAGTCAAACTTAGCCATAAGTTTAATGACTCAATAAGCCATGATATCTGTTTACTGCAAATCAAACATACCTAGGCGATACAATTTTATCATGGGTCGTTCAAACCCAATCATGCTGATATTGTTCCAGGGTGTGGGTCAGATGTTATCAACCTCATTTCCAAGTCTAATATGTTAACCTGGTGACATCATTTTTCATGAAGTACAAATGTAAGCTTTGCAACCTCATTATAGCTGTAGTTAAACATAAACATAATGTAACTATTGTTGATAACATATATATTATGAATAAATGTAAATTTCATTTTGTGTGTGTGCATGTATTCATTTAGGAACCTCTGTAGTCCAACTAGGGACTGTGGAGCCCATACAATTATATTTATTCCCATTTCCGACCATGGTAGGACCTCTGGTCAACATTCACACACTTCGGGCAATTTGAGAACACCAGTTAGCCTAATCTGTTTGTCTTTGGACTGTGGAAGGAAACCGGAGTTCCTGGAGGAAACCCACCAAGCACAGGGAGAACATGCAAAGTCCACGAACACCGGCAGGAATCGAACCCGGACCCTGGAGGTGCAAAGCGACAGTGCTAAACACTAAGCCACCCTGTACTGTATATAGCCTATAACTGCTAAATATAAAATTACCAGTTATAGGAGTCCAATATTCATGAATGCAACTATTAAAAGAAGTACATACACTGAAGTACATTTCAGCATGAACCATAATGTTCCACTGGCACTGGCTGTTCTTAAATTTGAGCATCTGGAAAAAGATTTTTTTCTTTTCTCAGAATGACTTGTCAACACCTACAACGCCTCTCAGGTCCAGTGATGCTCAGCGGTGCTTTTTTCCATCAGATGACAGAGAGCCAATACTATGTGTAAGGCAACAGAATGCCTACAGCAAGTGATTGTATATCTACAAAGTGGCAAATAATCTACATATAGCAAATATTCATAATAAACTGGCGTTTCCTGTCCATAATCAGGCATTGTTCAGTGACGGATAGCTCCGCATGTTTCTCATTTGCCTCGCCTTTGAAATATGCAAAATCAAGCTAACCTTTAATTTCCATTTCCAGTCTTCTCTGCTTGTTTTCTCTCGATTCTTTACTACTTTTAAGCTTTCATTTAGTGCCTTACTGGGATAATAGGTGTAATAAATGGACAAATATTTTTAATTTTAAATCACTTTGATTTAATCTACACGTTTGTAGTTAACAAATCTTAGCCTTAATCTTCCTTGATCCAGAGCGAGTCTGGGTAATTCCTAATCTGTAACTTCACCACATCAAATGATTCCTATTATGTGACGAAAACAATTGAACATATAGAACTGGAGTAAAAATTATATGTTTATTCAAAATTTTTACTTGACAAAACAACTTAACGTGATCTTCATAAATCTAAAAGCAGTATGAAGTATTCTTCTTTATTTCTTAAATAGAGTTGGTGAAATAACAGGATGAAAATACATTTTATAAGTGCATATGAACATTTGTAGCTTAAATCTCCATTAAAAAAAAATAATAATCTTTTTAGGTTATTGTATTCAAACGTCAAACCTGTTCTTTTGCCATAAAACACAAGAATGAACAAATTTGTAATTGCAATACCAGTAAAAATTGATTAGATGTATGTTGTCCTTGTAGAGCTTTACCTATATGGTGTGTATGGATATAAAGGGAGTGTTCCGGGGAAGAATTTGAGACAATGTAGTCCCATTGGCTTACATTTCAAACAATAGCCTTGGGCCACACAGATCACTACGACGAAGGAGAACACAAAGACTTTGGTAAACATCGTTTCGTGCAAGGAACTTGTCTCACCCTCTAAACAAATCCCTCATACATAAAAAATAAAAACAGTCATTAATTTAATTTATCATCTTTTAGTCCAATGTGGCAATCAACACTAAATATAACTTATGGACACATTTTTCTAAAATATAATCAGGTGGAGAATAGCTAGACATTACAGTAAATCATCTTGACTTTTCAAACGTAAGCCACGTATATATCATTTACACACTCAAAGAAAGCTGATGTCAAATAAAGCATTAAAATAACTTGTCAAATAAGGTTAGTCAAGGATAAATACGCTGTCCGGATGAGGTTACCGTAACCCCTTTTCTGTCCTCATTCGTGATTATCGTGCCATTTTTACAGATAGTCAACACCACTACGGACCGACACCTGCCTGGATGGCTGGACGAAGTTGTGCTGTCTGGACGGCTGGGCGAAGCTGTGCTGCCTGGATGGCTGGGCGAAGCTGTGCTGTCTGTATGTGTGGGCAGTGGATGGTTGCGTTGACGTCTGGATGAAGGATGGTTCTCTGGAGGAAAAACTATAGGCAGCAGCAGATCTGGGCTGATACATCGCTGGTTGTGGCTGAGGTTGGTATGCTATGTACGGCACATCTCTCTTGTAAGGAATGCGAGACTGGTCAGGTCGTTTTTCGATTGACCCACTGCAACACAAAAAAATGCACCCGCCAGCAAAAAGCAATGCAGAGGAGACCCATCCAACGTAAAGCGCCTCGCCAAGCTCCCTTCGCTGGGCATCGATCAGGAGGGGGTTGTAGAAATCTTGGATGATCACATTGGCGGTCCAGGAGACCGGAATAAGGCAGCATAGGCAGGCAAGCATAATGAGACAGCCAGCCACAATGAGAACAATACGCTTGGCGCGGTCGTTTCCTTGTATGCATGCAGTGCATTTCATCCCCGTGATGGCAATGAACAAGCCAATGGCAGCCAGCGCCACTGAGCAACACATGAGGCCACGGGAAGCCTGGAGCTCCGGAGGCAGGTAGAGCAGCGAGTCGTACACTTTGCACTGCATGCGGATATTGGCCTGGCGGTAGCAGTTCATCCATAAACCCTCCCAGCGAGTCTCCATAACGATAATGTTCTCCTGGATGAAAGCCGTCACCTTCCACATGGGCAACCCCGTGCTGGCTGAGACCCCTATGAAGCCCAACAGAGTCAGGAATAGTGCTGCCAGCTCCATCGGCTGGCCTGCCATCTTCGCTCAGTCTCCTCGGGGTCAAGTGGATGAAAACTTTTCACAACTTTCAGTCTGAATGGAGCAAGCAGTAGAGCATTCCTTCTACCTGGAAAAGAAACTCTCTCTTTCTCTATCTCTGTTTAGCTGGGATCTGTATTCAGGTGGAGAAGCAGTCCCAGCGAATGAGTTGTGTGCACTTGATCCCTGCCCACTCGCCTCCGTAGCGCAGAATGAAGCAAAGGATGGGCGGGATCTCCAGGTGGTTGCTGTGAAATCGTATCCCTCTACACTGAGCTCATTTGCACCTGCCAGGAAAGGAGGGGCGAGGAGCAGCTAGCCAAACTCACCACTGATGCCTGGGGATCCGTAAAAAAACAAACACATACTGTACAGACTCAGAGTGTCACATGCAGTTCCTTGTTTCTGCTACGCCTTATAGCCTGTAGCCGAAGTCAAATATTAACGTGTGGATTATGCGCTTCAATTATGTTTTTACACAAATTAACCAAAAGAGAAGCTTGTTTTTATGAAACATGTCCATAGTGTTGACCTCAAAAGGTCTACAGATCTCTTTCCTGAAAATAAAAACAAATCTTAAACACAAAAAGAAATCCACTGTTGCAATCCAATATTACTTTTATTCAAATATCCCATTCTTACATGACTGACTCAATCTTTCAACTCCTTTCACACACTGCTAACTCATCGTGATTAGTCATTTATTCATATTATCTGTCTGTGCACTATTATATAACAGTATTATATGCTGGATGCACTTTAACTAGTAAACAATGAGAAAGTAATAGGTTTAGTGAAATATTTAATAGTAAAATATACCACCACTGGCAGTGGACCTGTAGTTGACTCCACCTTAAAACACTGAAATTCTTGTTACTCGTTAATTCGGGCTTCACTGGAAGACTTACAATGTTTCCCCTAAAGGTCCCCATGGAACAGCTTCGAGCACATGATGTGATTCTGTATGTTGATGTATTTTCTTTTGAAGCATGAAGTCAGTTGACTTGCTTGACAGATTTGAATCAGGTTGTGGAACAAGAATCCAGTTGTTTAGAGTTTTTTTTTTTTAGTATGCCAGCACCGCTAGCATTGTCTGTAAGTTCTAGCTCTTCCAGTTCAAACAAAGGCTTGGCTAGATTTCAATTTCTATGATGTCATTTTTTGCAGTGTTTGATGGTTTTTAGTCTCAATCCAAAATCTCCGATATTGACCCGATCTTGGGTGATTTTGGTCTTGGACTTAATGTACACTAGTGCTCAAAAGTTTGGGGTCACTTTCTACCTCCATGTTCATTCCTGATTTATATTCCTTTCTACACTGGAAAGCAATGCTGAAGGTGTCCAAAATATACAATAATCTCCTTTGAACAGTTGATATTGAGATGTATCTGCTACTTCTGCTTCATAACGACTCTAATCTGAGATGCTGTTTGTTAATTGTTGATTTCTGAGACTGGTGACTCTAAATGAACTTCTCCTCTGCAGCAGAGGTCAGTTTAGGTCTTGCTTTCCTGGGAAGGTCTTCATGAGATCCAATTTCATCATGGTGCTTGATGGGTTTTGCAAATTCGCCTGACAATACTGTTCTTAACTATTCCAGAAAGGCTGACCTCAGTGTCCTAAAATAACAACTGACTGGATGTGTTACATAACTACCTAATTCCATATGTTTTATTTCATAGTTTTTAAATCCCCACGGTGGCAGGGTTGTGTAGTGATTATCACTGTTCCCTTGCACCTCCAGGGTCTGGGTTCAATTCGCAGCCAGGTTTGGGTTCCTGTCTCTGTGTGCATAGATTTAGCATTTTCTCCCTGTGCTTGGTGGGTTTCCTCCCACAGTCCAAAGACAGATTAGGTTAATTAGCGTTCCCAAACTGCCCGTAGTGTGTGTGCCCTGCGATTGGACTGGCACCCTGTCTAGGGTGTACCCTGCCTCGTGCCCTAAGTCTTCTGGGATAGACTAGACAGTGAGTGAGTAAAATCCCCAGGATTGTTGTAGAATGTAGAAAATAAATCACTAAACAAAAACAAAGAAATCTGCAAGCGATCCCAAACTTTTGAGCGGTAGTGTAGTTAGTCTTGACTGCAGCCCTACACTGCAAAAAATTATATCTAGCAAGTGAAAATATTTTGGGTTTATCTAAATTTATCTATGGTTTCTAAAAATAAGTTCACAACAAACCAAATATTAGATTATTAATCCTATTTTACTAAACTTTTAAGCAAAAAGAAATAAATTCCTAAAACTAGCAACATTGTCTGCCAAAAGAACTAAAAAAAAGTTTTACTTAAAGTTTTTGTAAAATTTGATCAGAAATAAGCTTAATAATGTCATATTTGGCTTGTTGCAGTCTTATTTTAACACAATGTAGATACATTTAACTACTAACTTCAAGATATTTCCACTTGCTTAGATATCTTTGTTTTTTGCAGTGTAGGTGGACCATATACATTGCAGAAATGACAGCAAGTGAAATATTACAAAATCTAGTCAAATTTATCCACACTTTTTTAAATAACACTACAGCAAACTAAATATAAGATTATTCAGCTTATTTCTAGTCAACCTTTGCTAAAAACTTAGGCAAAGAATGTCTTATTCTATTGGCAGAGAATTCTTTTACAGAAATAAATAATAAAAATGGCAAAATAATACTTCCATTATTATTATTATTATTATTATTATCAATTTTTATAGTCAATTAGTCAATTTTTGTTTGTTTAATTTTTAACATGAATGTTTGTATATCTTTATTTAGAGAATATTTTAAATAT
>JAQMYJ010000003.1:25954573-25965512 GCA_030014305.1 Clarias laeviceps | reverse complement strand
AACTTTTTTTCTTTCTTCGTCCGATCGCCTTGCGACGGGGTATTTTAGCAAAGA
Source organism: Clarias laeviceps (assembly GCA_030014305.1). Lineage (NCBI taxonomy): Eukaryota > Metazoa > Chordata > Actinopteri > Siluriformes > Clariidae > Clarias > Clarias laeviceps. The sequence continues at coordinate 25,965,458 of JAQMYJ010000003.1, read as the reverse complement.
AATTACAGAATTTTCTCTCATATATATCTGCTTCCACGCCAATCACTATTCAATACATTAACTAACAATCTGCTGACCGTTAATAAGACTAGTTGAGAGTGGTCCAATCACAAATATTTAAAAACAATATTGATTTGCTAAGAACAAAAGTGGGAGGGTTGATTTGAAAAAATCCAATTAGAGCTCAGCCTCAAATCACATGCTTTTCAAGAATTTACATGCCTACATAGGCACTCGTTTGTCTGGCGCCCCGCGTACACAAACACAAATGAACGTACAGTTTAAAATTATATTAAGAAATACAGCGAAATACTGTGACTAAATGACATTTTATTATTAAAATAAATAATTATTATGTTAAATAAATACATGTTAAAGTAAATTTCTTCTCTGCCTAACTTTAAGGGGGCACCCCTGCGTCCCTTCTTCACCGGCCGCCACTGTGTACCACCCAGACTGCTGCATGTCCAGAGTGAAGCATGTGGGTGGATCAGTGATGGTTTATCAGTATAATGGCATTTCCTAGGCCCAATACTTGTGCTAAATGGGCGCATCACTGCCAAAGACTACTGAACCATTCTTGAGGACCATGTGCACCCAATGGTTCAAACATTGTATCCTGAAGGTGATGCCATGTATCAGGAAGATAATGCACCAATACACACAGCAAGACTGGTGACAGATTGGTTTGATGAGCATGAATTATTGTGGTCTAAAACCAGGCATTTCAGTTTCATTATCCAACCCCTGTATCTTAGATTATATGCTATACACCAGCTCACAAAGTCCTTAACCAGACTTCTGTACTCGCCCTCCGTCCATCCTTAATACACCCCACAATGGCAGTGTCATCTGTCATGTGACATGACGCTGAGTTACATGTTAAATCCGGACAGTGGCAAGGACACTGCCTTGAGGTGCTCCTGTGCTGCTGACTATAGTTTCCGAGATCCCTCATCCCAACGTACTGTGGCCTTCTGGTGAGGTAGTCTATGATCCAGATCACCAGGTTTGAAACCACCTGCTAAAGTCAATTTCCTTGTTTTTTCAATAAGGGGGACTGGACTGTATTGAAATCGCTGGAGAAGTCAAAGAACATGTCCCTCACAGCTGTAGAAAATTATATTATGCTTCAATTATATATCATATGTATTTTAATCATTCGACATACAATAAGTGAAAAACTGGAAGTTGGGTGCAGAAGCATGCAGAAGGATATGATTTAACCTGATAATCTTAACATACACTAAAACTAGTTATTTACTATCCTTATTAATAACATTAAGTAATTACTTACAGTGAACTATTATATGACGGTATTAGCTGATAAGTAAATATATTGTAATGTAAATTTAAGTAAGAAAAAACAAACACACGTTTGAGACATTGATCTGACAAAAAGAGGACGTGAATTCAGGCAGTGAGCATAACAGGAAAGAATGACTCTATATAAAAACACATTTTGCCAAGCAAAGCAAATTCTCCCTAAGTTAGGGTAAATTCCGACTAAAACATCTCCTCGGAACTGCTGAACCTTGCACTAAACAGGAAAAGGTTCACAGATGGATAAACTTCCTCCTTTTTAGAAAGTGCCGGTGGTGCTGTAACCACAGCAATGAAATTATTATTCAGTCAATCATCAGTAATGTTATCATAATCACAGGTGAGGTGGGATTAAAGCTGATGGGGCTCATCAGGATCAGTAAAATAAATAGGGCTGGTAAGACCGTCCACCTGAGCTGTAGATGTAGAAGAGTCCTCATCGAAACGAGTCAGTTTGAGCACCAAAGGAGACATGAGCAAAGGAAAGACGGGATAAGCTGCCCAATAAGCTGTAGGAGTCAGTTGATATGAAAATCTGTATAATATCATAAGCATATACTGTAATACGGGGCATAATAGAATATAATGATGTCAAACCTGTTAACCTTTTAACCCTGACAGTTCAATATGCAATATACTACGTATATACATACATAATACTAAACACATAATCAAAACTGGTAATCACATGATTAGTATAAGAACACAAAATATCATATTCATGTTGATTAGTGTTGATTAGTAGACTTATAGTTACACTACAGTAATCCATAGAGCATAAAAGGCCAATAAGAGGGAAAACAGAGTACGGCCGTGGAGTACTTATACAGTACATTGCTGGAGAAGATTAAAAAGAAAAATTGCAGTGACGTGAAGTGCTCTAGTAGAATGAACACAGAGAATATGATCAAAAAGAGGAACCCATCAAAAACAATAAATTAAACATGGCTTAGCTCGAGAAGACAAGCCACAAGTCAATACAGTGGAACCTCGGCATACGAACGAATTAAAATTTTACAAACAAATTTGCCTCGGCATACGAAGAGTTTTTGGCCTACGGGTGACCGAACTGAGGTAAACCAAACGCTGCCTAAGTTGCGCGTATTTCCAGAAGCCGTTCAAAACTTGTTTGCATCGGTGGAAAGCTAAGTGAAGCGAGTTTACATACTTTTTGTGTTTTTTTTTAACATAGACATAACACCATGGGTCCCAAGAATGTTAGCAAGGAAGGAGCAAGAAGAAAAGGGAGCCGCATTCAGTTTGGAAGAGTGGGAAAAAAAGTAGTCTGGACATAATGTAATAATTAAATATAAATTATTTTAATAAGGGAATAATTAATAGAAAGTGAATCAGGCAAAGAAAAACAGGAGGATCAACACGGTGGATTTCCGGTATGTAAACCCATGCTCAAAAAGGGAAGTTGGGGCACTTTTTGGGGGCATTGACGCATGTTAATGTAGTAACTACTTTTTTCTAACTTTTTGGGGTTTTGCATTTTTGATTTTGTCTTGTGGGTTATATGAGGTTGTTGCTACAATAAATTGTGATTTTGGCATTTTCTCAATCATCACATGTCCACATACTTTTGATTATATATATTGCTAAAATAAAAAAATAAAAATCTGCGGTACAGTGTGGTATTAAAAAGCATCATCTGCAGGAAACAAAAATTTGATCTTTTTCTTAAGCCCCAAATGTTGTGGATGTTTCCAAAAACATCTCTAAAATATTTGTGTTTCTATTTTGGGTCCAAAGACACTGCCGTCTTGTGTAAATGTGAGTTCATGTGACTGGATGTTTTGAGTTGCACTTTTTGTAATACTGCTTATGGTGCATATGTACTGTATGGGTGTGAGTGGGTTCATACATAAGAAAATTGAGAGATTCAGTGTTTTTCACAGTTCGTTTGAGGGTTATAGAGGGTTTGTGTTTTAACTTTTTCACTTTAACTTGAAAAAAGCAAATTGATAAAATTACTTTTAAAAAGAATTAGCGACAAATGTTTGATTTTTGTTCTCTTTGGTTTAATTCCACTTTTGTGCACTTATCTATAAAGTTAAAAGCATAAAATCAGCTGCATTTCTTTTACCCAGCTATTAGAAATCTATTATTATTTCCTCATGGTTGATTTCATGGTGGTGTCTTTGCCAAGTCTGTGCCACTGATAATTATTAACTATTAACATATGGGTGTCCAGTAAACTATGGCTCCACATTTAACATTAAAATCATTATAGCACCTTAAATATTATCAGATTGCATTTGCTACAGTCACCACTTGGAAAATGAAAAAAAAAAATTGAAGAACGCTTGTAGATATTTATGAAACAATTTTATTTGATATAATATCAATACACGTCTCTAATTACAAAATAAAATGACCTCTGTAGCACAATGGGTATATTTTATATTTAATATTTTCACGATACATCCATCTAAAATATTTTCCACTTTACATTTTGCTTGGATTTGATTGCATTCGGCACATCTGGAATTTCTTAACATGAAGAAAAACAATGTAGAAAAACAAAACAAAAAAAACAAACAGATGAGAGCAATGAATATGTTGAGTGTGAAGTTTTATTCGAGAAAAAATGAACAATTCATTTCAATTATTTAACCTCTTGCTTTCTCAGCATTCTGGGATCAACATCAGATGAAGGAAGTCGATATCCTTGTATACGCCAGAAGCTTAAATTACCCAGAAGGTCTTGCTTTTTTTAATAATGTTTCCCTTTTTAAATGATTTAAATTATATATATTTAAAAACATAGATATACAGTTTTATATCTGATTGTCTGTCTTTGTATTATTTTAACATTATCCATACATTAGTGCTGATTTGTCTCTTGTAGCTAGTTTGATTTTTAGCATGTGGGCTAGTTATGAAGCCATGCTAATTAGCCAGCTAATACGTTGAAGATTTTTTTTCCAGCAGTGCATTGAAGATTTTCTAATTTTCGAGCAGGAAAGAACAAAAGTCGGCTTTACACTGTGATTTTTTTCATCCTTATTTTTGTAGTTGCACATAAAGAAAATGACACGCAAAAAAAGATTTCCTGGTCCGCGAGTTCAGACTGACGTAATCGATGATGTCGATTGATGTCATCGATTAATTGATGATCTTTATCATATAGCCAGTGAACACATGGACTCTCAAAATGTTATTATGGGATCTATTTTGTACCTTGTTCCAGCCGACTAGAAGCCGTTCTACCTGTTTATCTTGATTTTATTAAGAGGATCCTGCAGTCACACGGGGGGAGATTAGCTTTAAGCTTTACCTGAAACATTTTGTCATGGAGTTAAAAAAAAAATGCTTTTGCTGACAACGAAGAATTCAAGTAAAACAGGAATTACAGTGTTAAACACATTATTCAGGTTCAAAACAACACACCTGTAAATCTCCTGATAAATAATAAGAGAATAATGACACGTCAAAATGAAGATGTTTAACATTACTATGTAAAAGCTTTCTCCACAATCAAAGAATATAAACAGGTGACTTAACTTTGCTGTAACAGGTGATGAAAATGTGTGAACCCATTTAAAATGCATCATCAACCAAGTCTTCAAAGTAGACATAAAGAAAATGATCCTAGTATATACACTGTGTGTGGCAAATGCATGTGTACCTCTACGTGACACGTGATGTCTGATCTTTACAACACGATTTTGAGGATCCGAGGACCTCTGAACAAAAGTTGAGTTTGGAACAGGTTACAAAAACACCAACAATCTGATTTGAAGAGTTTTGACTGAACCAATTCAAACTCAGACTGATTGTGTAGAAATGTCCAAATGGGTTGATGCGGTTCTGTTGAAAGGAACGGGCTAAAATTTCTGCAAGCTGATGCTCAGAACCGATCAACTTTCACCTGGAAATGTTTAGAAACAGGTTCCACCAGATACTGACAGCAAAGGTTCACCCACTTTTGCCACATAGAAATGTTTGCCTGGATTATGTTCATATTCATATTTAAGTGTAATATTTTAACTCGCATGTTTAATCAGTTCTCTTTATCTGCTTTTCCAACTTGTAAAAATCTAATGATGGTTTACGTCACATTTTTGCAAAATCTTTCAATCACCTTTATAAACCGTATATACTGACCTTTACACCATGTATGGTCATAAAATGCCTAATATACCTAGTAAATAGGCTTATAGAGACTGATTGTAATGCGAACCTCAGTGTATGTGACATTTTGCAGGTGTCAGTCTTTCGTATGTTAGTTAGAAACAGCTGTTCTGAATCCAGCAACTGTGAAATAGAGGTTGACTGTTTTCAGCTATACAGTAGTAACCCAAAGTCTTAGAAAACAGAAATGTTATAAGAATGAACTAACCACAGGCAGGACAATTATACAGCTGTCTGTCATCCAGTTTGACAGGTTGCGATTTCATCCAGTTTTCAGACAGATCAGAGACATGGTTTAACTGATTAAGCTTCCTAAAACCAAGCCCAGGTGCTAACAGTTATTAAATCTAATACAAAACTATGAGTAATGACCACGAAATTGTTTTGAATGTGCAACTGCTGTAGACGAATGAATAAAATTTGCTATCCTAGTGATATTTTACTTATGTTATTAGTGCTATAGTGCACCTACAGTTAAAAAAAAAAAAAAAAAAGATTGGATTGGATTTCGAAAATGATTTCTAGCTGGCAGAAATATAACTGAAGTGAAAAACACGACTCTACTGCTGAATATGACTAGTCTTTGATGCATTACTGTACTGTACATCAGATGAGTATCATAACATAAAATTATCCAGATTTGATTCAGGACGGTTAGTAGATAAATTACAAAAAATAAAATAAAATGAAAAAAAAAATAAATAAAACTGCTACGCAATCATATTAAGAGCCCCTAAACCTTTTTCCTTACATGTATATATATAATTATACTGGATATGTACACATGTACAAAATGTCATCAATGCAAATATGTACAACTTAAAAAAAAATGCTGATCTTACTAAAACTTAGCATCTGTACATGTTATTTGAATAATTATAATATTTAGAAGGCTAACAAAAACTATACTGTAGATTGACACAATAAATAAAAAACAACAATAGGCGCCTAAAACCGAATGAACAAACTGAATAAAATACAAAAGTGGAGAAACTGGGACTTTGGCAGTCTGTCTAGCTAGACCCAGCATTGTGCAAAATTAATAACTAAACAAATACACTGAATAAAGCATACTGAATGTATGACAGACCACCGCATACACACACACACACACACACACACATATCCAGGAGCATGTAGTAGAAAAAGCACTGATGTATATGTGTGTGTGTTCATGTGATTGTAGCATTTCTATAAACCACTGATCACTGAATTATGAATTATGATATTTTTTAAACAGATGAAACTGTACGTAATCATACATGTTGAAAAAGTATCTCAGAGTTACTGTATCTCAGACTTTTACAAGTAATAACCATATTTCTGACTATTCCTTTAAAAAAAATAAAAAAAAGTAAACATCTCTTTCTGATAACATGTGTCTTTGTTCACCATTAAGGAAGACATCACAAGAACACTGTAATTTTTAAAACCATCCCATTCCTCCAGGCAACCACGCATAAGTGAACAGTGTACTCGACCCCTAATAGTGCGCTTCAGTGGAACCACCAACCCTCCTGATTAATCTGTTACAACAGCCAACTCGTTTAAAATTATTTTGGTAAAAATAATGGTTTAAAACAAACTGCAAGAAAATAAAGATCGCTCTGTATTCATTGGCAGTTTCTTTCCAAGCTTGCAGAGTTTTATCTTTTGCTCATTTCTTTCACAAGTACTAATAGCAACAGCATCGACTCACCTATACATTTTCCTCCTATCTGGTCAAAAAGTGATTTTCAAAATTGGTACTAGTGGACAATAGATCGGAAATGTGTAAGGAAACGTGGAGGTTTTAAGACTGAAGGACTACCAGAGAAGTTACCATTGAAACTTGTAGTGTATTCCAATTTGTCCAATACCAAGAGCTAAGTTAAGACCTTGTCACCATGACAAAAAAATCAAGTCTACAGTCTAAAAAAAGATCACTGTTAAATCAAGCTCAACCTCTCTGCATTCTCACCTTGTGAAAATAAACTAGGTGGGCATGGAGAAGAAGGTGGACATGGCTTGTGCACATTCTGAAAAGAGGAAGAGATAATGACAGTAGGGTCAGACTTGGGCACCAGAAGGGAAAAGATTCAGAGAATCAGACCTATTATAGCGGAAAAACCAACAGATAGTAAGAGGAACCAACAGGGATGGAATAGGTTGGAGACGGCAACCAGACAGAAAGGGTTGTTTAGTTGCCACGGACGACTTATATGAATATAAATTAAGATTAAGATGATTCGAGATGCTTTTAAATGAACTATTTTAAGGTTAGTATCAAAGGAAGCCAAATCAGTTGTTTCTGGACCACAAGGCAACCTGGGTTACCTGTATTTAAGAAAATACATTTTCTACCTGGCACCTGAGGACATGGTCACAAGGGAATGACTTTGCTATTGGGACTTGGTGGGAAGTAAGCAAATAGAATACTCTGTCAGTTCTAAAAAAAAAAAAACAAAAAAAAAAACACCATAGTAGTCTTCCATTCCATCCATCCATCCATCGAACCATAGTTAGACAGGTATCAATGTATTGTAAATATCTACTTTATGTACTTTATTAAAATCAATGCATTGTCTGATTGAGAGCAGACATTACGCAATAACCTTGTTTGGTGCTATATAAACTGAATGCAACGTTGTTAATATGATCATTTTCCATATTCTGGTCAGGTTTGCAGGGCCTTAAACACGAGTGAGGACACGAGGTGGAAATACACCCTACATGGGATCCCACTCACACCTACAATCAGTAATCAATACACTTGGGTGTGTTTTTAAAACAAAAACATGTACTTAATTTGCCAACGTTACGCAACGTCAACAGTGTTTATGGTTGGGTGCTTCATTATTGCACATTTCACACATCAAAATGATGTTGGCTAGATATTCATGTTCCATCTGGGAATTATTCAAAGCAAATAATCTCACCTACGACTTAGATGGTTTTAATTTAAAGAAGGTACCCAAATCCATCGAAAGTCCTTGACACATGTCAAAAGTGCTAGTTGAGACAGTTAATAAATTAGACACCAATCAGCCATACCATTAAAACCACAAGCCTTATTATAGTGTAGATCCCACTTCTGCCACCAAAACAGCCCCGACCTGTAGAGACATGGACCCCTCGAGACCTCTAAAGGTGTGCTGTGGTATCTGGCACCAAGCCATTCACAGCAGATCCTTTAAATCCTGCAAGTTGCAAGGTGGGGGCTCAACAGATCGTCCAATATTTGTTTGTCCAGGACATCCCACAGAAGCTCCACCGAATCGGACTCTGGAGAACTCGGCAGCAAAGTCAACACTTCCTTCCCAACTCTTTGCCATGTTCTTCAAACCAATCTTGAACAATGATTGCAGTGTCTCAGGGTGCATTATCCTGCTTGAAGGGCCACTGCCATTAGGGAAAACCTTTGGTATGAAGCAGTGTACTTGGTCAGCAACAATGTATAGGTAGGTGGTACAAGTCAAAGTAACATCCACATGAATGTCAGGACCAAGGCTTCCCAGCAGAACATTACCCAGAGCATCACACTGTCTCTGTCGGCTTGCCATCTGACCAGTCCACCATTGTCCGATGGTCCAGGTCTGATGCTCAACCACTCATTGTAGGTGCTTTAGACAATGCACAGGGAACGGCATGGCCACCCTGACTGGTCCGCAGCTACTTAGTAAGCTGTGATGCACTGTGTGGTCTGACATCTTTCTATCAATCCTCATGTTCATATTCACCAGTTTTCCTTCCTCAGATCACCTGAGGTAGGTCCTAACCACTGCACACTGGAAACACCTCACAAGACCTCCCCTTTTGGCGATGGTTCACTAGACATCCCAATTTGAACCTTGTCAAAGTCCCTCAGATCCTTATGCAGTACTTGCCCACTTTTCCTGCTTCCAACACACCAACAGTCACATGAACTGACTGTTCACTTGCTGCCTAATACATCCCACCCATTGACATGTGCCACTGTTTATTCACTTCACCTATCTGTGTTGGTAATGTTATGGCTGATCGGCGTGTATTTGTGGTGCTGGACAGAACCTCTGCAGTGCTTTTGCAGAGGTTTGCACTCTGGCCCTTGTTGACGATCCTCAATCCTTCAGAAAGACTAAGGTAAGTGTGTACTTGTAGTACATGAGTAAGACTGTGCTGCTCAATAGGGATTAGCAATTAGCCCAGTGTATTTTGTGTTGTATTTCTTTTGAAGATTCGAATGTCTGGTCATTACAATTCTTTCTGTTTTTTTTCTGTCCAAATTCCACCCATCAATCCCTACATGAGCTCTGTGTTACTGTTTGGTGTAACTCTATTGTTACGCAATTCTGTAATGTCAGCTAGTCTTCAGCTCTGTGACTCATTCTGTGTATCGCTCTCAGTACTGCTCATTTCTCGTCGCACCCACACATCCTCGCCGGCAATAACCGACTGCTCGTCGACGCTGGCTACGGACATGGCGCACTGCTTCCCCACACGAGACAGCTTCAAAACATGGTGGGATTTGCAGTCTTTCCCTTCGGCTTTAGTTTCCTCCTCCTCGTCCTCCAGCGACATGGCCGACACGGGTCCTTCTAGCTCCTGGCTGATGTCTTCATCGTCACCATTGCCGTCCTCGTCGCTCAGTAAATCCGTCTCTTTTGTTTGCTCATGCTCCTCGTATCGCTGCAAATCGAACTGCTCCTCCACCCAGCGGTCTGTGTCACCCGGCTGCAAGGAGGTCTGGGAGTCTGGTGAGTCAGCGTCGGCATCGGTGTCGAACACGATGTCAGTGTCGATGGTGAAACGGTTTCGCACTAGCTTGCGCCGACCCAAAGTACGAGTTGGAGCAGAGGCTGTGTGCAAATGGAAACAATGTTAGCAGGTCATTTTAATCAGGTGAATCTACAAGTGAAATTAGCAACATGCGCGTGCGTACCTGCTCGATTCATAGTGGGTCTAGCTCCCTTCAGAGCGCTCAGACGCTTCCCTCCGAAAGGCACGTACTGCTGGCTGGGAGGCAGACTTTCTGTCTTCATCAGTTGCCGTCTCTGTTTGTCTCGTAAAATGGAGTGCACTGTCTTCAGGAAGTCCTTTTTGCTTTCAGGAGAACTAAAGGGATGTTATAAACAGAAAGCAGGAAGACTCAGACCTCAACTCACTTAAAATTGATCATGCCGGAGTTTTGTAAAATCCACCTATACATTTGATGCTATGATGATTTAAGGGGACAGTTTCCCAACTAGTACTGTAGGTTGCAAAAAAAATTCTGTACCCTCCTGATGAGTCCTAGAGTAAAATCAGTTCGTAATATGCATTAATAATGTTTAATAGAAACATTATTAATGGAGTTTCTGCTCTGTGAGACTAGTGTGGAAAAATTGTATTGGTCTATAATTGTAGTCAAGTGTAAGGTACCAAATACCCAGAAGGCATCTGTTCAAGAGGCCTTGATCCGTTC
>JAQMYJ010000003.1:25914559-25930770 GCA_030014305.1 Clarias laeviceps | reverse complement strand
TTTTGATTCATACACATTCAAATTCCATACAAACTTAAATAATTCTTTTGATTGTGTAAAGCTGCTTTGGAACAATGACAATTGTTAAAAGTGATATACAAATAAAATTGAATTGAATTGAATAATTTAAAAAAAAAAAAACTTCTTTAGATATTGTGCATGAAAACATGAAGCACCTTCAGGAGTGTAGATCGAGATATATTTTGGTAAATTGTGATAAAACATTAATATAAGCAAACCTCCCTGTGTTTACACACACACACACACACACACACACACACAAGAACTCGGGCTTTGTTTGATCTGAAATCCGAGGTCAGCAGCAGCACTGGAACACTGGAGCTGCACAGTAAGAAGGAAACAGAACCTGAACACAATCAGAACCACTTATGACTTAAAGAACCGAGAGACGCGAGCCGACCCGACGGACCCGCGAGTGTCCAGGGATCACGCCTGTGTCGACACCACACGTCACTCAGCACCGTCTCTACACACACTCCTGTTTTATTAGGAAACTGCGTGGCGGCGTGGTACCTGCTGGGCATTCGGCTCATCGACTCCCTCATCCTCCTGGAGGTGAGCGGAGGCAGAGACGGAGCACCGCTTTCACCCGGAGTCGGGAATAATCTGACGAAACACACAGCGTTGAGATGAAACAGAATAAAGAGCTGAAAATAATGAGTCCTGTTACATAAGGATGTGTGTTCTATTCATTATAGAATAATTTACATTCACTATCAAAATTGTACAGCTCTTTCTTTTTACTTTACTTGTACAACGTCCTTCTTAATGAAATAAAATCTTAATCATTATCATGAAGGTTGCAACTAATAAATATATATTTTACGTGTTAAGTTGAAACTCAGTCCTGATGTGTGATCATTCTTTCCATGTCGTAGGTTTAAAGAGGTGCAGGATGAAGGTGTAGGTGCGGGTGTAGGTGTAGGTGCGGGGTGTAGGTGTAGGTGCGAGGTGTAGGTGTACTGTAGGTACAGTGAGGGTGTGGGTGAGGGTACAGGTGATGCTCACAGCAGTTGCCTGATGTTACTCCAGTCCACACACATGGTGGGAACCTTGGTGCTGCAGTGCTCGTGGAACTTGTACCCACACGTCTGACAGCGGAAGCCGTTCAGGAGGAACTTCTGGCACATGTCGCAGTAGGCCAACTTCAAAAACGTCTTCCTCACCTCAAACACAAACAGAGGATCATCATCATCATCATCATCCTCGTCATCGGGTTTTACACTTGACCGAATCATCTGCAGAAACTCACAAAGTTGTGTGTGGTCAGAGGAACATGATCTAGAACCTCCACCAGGAGCTCCTCTCCGATGAGTGACGTCGAGTCGGTGTTCCAGTCCATGCGAGACTTTTTACTGCAATTACAAAGAGGAGAGAAAAAAACAACAATAAAACCATATAGCAAGAGTTCAGTCTATAGTAGAGACGAGAAAAATAAATAAATAAATAAAAATCAATTCGTCATGAACTGCGATTTTTTTTGTGTCGATTCATGTCTCGCCACACTGACTCCAAAATCATGGATCAGCCACTGATCGGTCACATCTTATCAAACTGAAGACCAGCCAGTTCTGATCACAAGTGCTATAACAGAAACACACATTTATCAAACGCTGTGTGCAGTAAAAGACCTCCCATCTGCCCTTTTCTTCAGACCCACTCATTACACCGGTCTCACAACACCATGAACGCCAATCGGTCTTGAAACGTCTGCATACGAACCTGCGAGTGCCTCTCTGTGTAAACTGATCAGCTCAAGACTTTGGAGGGGTTTGAGGAAATAAACATCACAGTTTCTTTATACTCCTACAGGTGGCGCTCTAAACTATTCTCACACTGGCATCCCGTGTGGTAGGAGTGAATTATTTGTCAAGCTTGTTTGGAAATAATAAGTATATTACATTACGGTTACGGTTTTTGGTCACATGATGGCAGTGTGGGGAAAGGGAAGAGATTTAGTCAGGTGGAATGATATGCTTTACATTGTATATTCATGTCAATGGCGTGTAAGACTCACTTTGTCGGACTTAAGAACAAATTCGACATATGAACCTGTTCCTGGAACAGAACTCGTTCGTAAGTCGGGGACTACATGTAGTATGGTTTAAACGCTGCGCTTGCTTTTTAAGAGAGAAAATAGTGTTGATTCAGTGTATGTGAATAAAGCTAAGGTATAAAACTTTCGAGTTGGCCTCCGAGTGGCGCAGTGGTAAAGCGCTCGCCCTATCATGCTGTGTGATGCAGTAACCTCTCACAGCCGGAGGCTTAGAGAGAGCAAATTGGCCGAGCTCTCTTAGGGGGGAGGGATGAGAGGTACTCAGTGCTCCCACATTAATGATGGCTCTACAAGCCAATCAGGGGCATCTGTGAGCTCACGCAGGCGGAGGGAGCGGATAGCGCTGTTCCTCCGAGTGTGTTACGCCGCCCCCAACGGTGCGTGAGTGAGCAGTTCGAAAAAATGGTCGATGACGCCACGTGGATCGGAGGAAACACGTGGGTCGGTCTGCGGCCCTCCCGACTGATTGGCAGTAGAAGCTTAATGTGGGAGCCTCCAGTGACTGGGTGGAATTGGACACTACTAAAATTAGGGGGAAATCGGAAAATTCGGAAAAAAAGGGGGATAAATAAAAAATAATAATAAAAAATAAATAAATAAAACAAAACACAAAAAATATGTAAACTTGCCCTGCCTGTAAATTTGTGTTTGTATGCCGAGGTATCACTGTAACTCAAACTCAGGCTAGAACTTGGACTTCTTATTCTAACTTGCCATATTACAAGGGAACAACTTGTAATGCGGAAACGACACCTCTTGATGAACCACCATGTCAGCAGGTAGTCAGATATCTTTACCTTTTCATAGTCCCTGTACTCGCTGAACAGCTCAGTGTCATCATCCAGGCTGTCTCCAGACGTCTCTGAGATGAGCCCAACTCCATCATCCAGAATGTCCTCTGGGAAGACATTAGAGTCAGTCTAGCGCTATTAACAAAAATGTAACACTCATGAAACTTGAGGAAACACTCAATCTTGTGAACTGAATGACAGAAAGAACAAAATATTAAAAAGAATGATTCACTGACAAAAAAGTACAAGATTACTTGACAAAGGTGCCTTGCACTGTGCAAATAGTCCTCCTTGTTCTGGGTGTCCCGATTCAAAATGGTTCTGAACAACAACAACAACAAAAAGCCCAACTGACCCTGGATCATGTCATTAACAATACCTCGTCCTTATCTAACGGTTAATAAAGCCGTTTCCCTGGTGCTTCCAATCTACCTCACTTCCAATCTACCTCACTTTTGTTCTGGGGCTCAAGTAGGTTATGATGGCTATCTCAAACACTAGAGACTCTAGAGACTAACTCTTTTGGTTCTAACTCACTTTGCTTATGCTAACTACATGAAATGTTCAAGTCATCTCAAGTATTTGGTTTTATAAGCCAACAAGCTCACCATGATTATAGTAGTCCTACAAATTTATTTAAGGTTTGTTTATCTGCTCAAAAAGTTCCAGTTGACCTACCAGATCTCTCCGATTTTAACACATCTAGTTCTGTTTGTTCTCTAAACAAACTTGAGCTTAAAGTTCTTCTAATAACCCAACTCATCTGAAGTATACTTGTTATGAAAGCAATTAAGATCCCCCTAGTTCTGACCTACTTACATGCTTCTGTTGGTTCAAACCCAGACTGGAACTACTGATTCCAATCTAACTCACCTCGTTCAGGTGATTTGACGGCAACCCTATTCACCACCGTCCTGACACTGGTTCTACTTCTGGTCCTGCTGGTAGCCCAGAACTTCTTTGTCAATGTTATACTGTAATAGGTTTTACTGAATTCTATCTCAATTCATTTTTTTTTTAAGAACAAACAAACTTACAGCACTTGTGCTGGTTCTAACCCAAATCACCATGGTTCTTCTGGTTCTAACCCAACATTTCCATGTTGTATGGGTTCTACAAGAAAACTATCTTCCTCATGTCCTTGTACTTGTGGTTTTGATGAGAACCAAGCTCTTCCATGTCCCCCTGGTACCCATGCTAGTTCAACTGGCTTCAGTTGTATTTTCATCATTGATTAAAGTACTAGAATTTAACCCAGAATTTGCTAGAATCCATCTGATCTTGCCTGTTCTGATCTGACTTAATGTGATTTCATTGTTAGTTAAAATTTAATCTAGATGACTATCCAACTCCAACAGTTCTGGTTGTTCCGATGGCAACAGAACCTTGCTTTTGGTAACACGAACTTGTTGTACATACAGTATAAAGGGACTGGGATTATCAGAGCAGGGCAACCATAGTCGTTTGGTTTCTGCTGGGTCCAATCCATCACTAGTTCTGCTGCTTTTGATGGAAACCCATTTTTACCAACTTTTTCACTCATTAAGGTTATCTTGACAATAACCTGGTAATACTGTATAAACCAATAAACAGACAGTATGCTTAATTTTCTAGCTCAAATCGCTATGGTTCTGCCACTTATCCAACTCATACTAGGTATTTAAATTCTACCCCAACCCACTAGTTGAAATGTCATCATAGTTCTGCTGGTTCTGACCTACTGGTCCAGAGCTCTGTCATATCTTACCATGGTCATTCTGGTTCTAACTTTCAAGTCCTTCTAGTACCCCATGCTGGA
The DNA here is from genome assembly GCA_030014305.1 of Clarias laeviceps. Classification (NCBI taxonomy): domain Eukaryota; kingdom Metazoa; phylum Chordata; class Actinopteri; order Siluriformes; family Clariidae; genus Clarias; species Clarias laeviceps. The sequence goes on along the minus strand of JAQMYJ010000003.1, from coordinate 25,926,104 downwards.
TCTGCTGGATCCATCTGCAACTCATCATGGTCCTACTATTTCTAAACAACTCACCATAATTCTGTTGGCAACCAAACGTCTTTGGTTCTTTCCGTGTCCCAACTCAGCCACTTGCACTTTTGATCCAAAACACATCCATCCACATAAGTTCTGACGATTTCGGGCTTACCCTGGTTCTGGGAGAAGATGTCGGTGTAGAGTTGCTGGACAGCATCAGATCGCCTTGGGGGCAGGAAGCAATGCTGCCTTCGGTCCACCAGCGGCAGTGTGTTGACAGTGAGCGAGAGAGATGCCTGAGAGAACGCAGTCTTCATATCGGAGAACGTCAACGTGCTGGAATTCTTCCCGTTCAGCTGCAGGATCTCGTCGCCCGCATTCAAACCTGCATTGTGTGTCAGGAATTAATACACATTTTAAAAAAGTGAAGTTTTTCACTCATCAAGGTTATTTTAAGTAGACTGAAGATGATTTAGTTCAAATGGTAAAAGTTTTACAAGAAGACTCACTCGCTGTGTATTTTTGACCCAGTTCCCAAAAAAAGTATGAAATGATATCAAACACACTCAGATGGATATAAGGTCTATATTTGCCAGCCTGCTGACACTATAAAAAAAATGCCTTCCAAAGCACGTCTTGACTAGTCTTGACACTCACTGGAAACCATATGTTCTATGCTTACCAGAGCACATATGACACTTAATGAAAAAAGAAAAAAAGAAAAAAAAAATGTAAAGATTGCACTTGAGTGATATAATGTTTCTTATTTTTCTTTCAAGTGGAGCATGAGTCAGCTGGCATGTCTGATCCGAGCTTGCAGAAAGCCACAAAGCCTTCAATGCGTGTGTTACGTAACGCTGCGTGGCACAGCGATAACACCCATTAACGCGAGCGAGAGAACGAGCCAGAACGAGAGAGAGAGCTGGGGAGAGGAGGAGGAGGAGAAGAAGAAGAAGACAGACAGGATAATTAAGAGGAGAAGAGATGTAATAAACCTTTGGCGAACGCTAATCCTCCTGCTTTCACGTCCGTAATGTAGAGCTGCTGCACGCTCTCGTCCTCCACCATGGAGATAGAGAAACCTGTCGGGAAACAGAAGGAAGTGAACTGGAATTCCGTATCGTATTTTTTTTTTTTGTACATTTTCTAATTTGTACAGAGCGATTATTACCGTAGCCGATCATGCAGGACTCGTCCCTGTCAAACTGAATGACCTTCCTAATCTTGGAGCACAGCTCGATCTCCTTATAGAGCTGGAAATGAGAGAGGAGGGAAAAGATGCAAATAAAAAGTTCTCTCATTCTCATCGTATTTGCGACGCACTGCAGAGTTTGTGAGTATGTGACAAGAACAAGCACAGCAGGTGGCAAAGCTCTACAACTGGGCTTTTACAAGCCGTCAGAGGGAAAACAATAAGGATGTACTGCACACGGACAAGAGAGAGACATCCATAAAAGATGAGATACGCCTATTTTAGAAGATAAATTCATTTGTAGAGCCTGACGTGCATGCTAATTCTGAACTAACGCAATGCTCCAATGATTCCATTCCCTCTGAGACCCATTAAAAAATTAATCCTACTAATCAACCTAATGCGTACAAGGGATTTGTTTATCAAAAACAGAGAACGTTTATATTTATTTACAAATTCATAGCTTAACATGAGCTCTATGCTTAGCAGATGAATTGTTGAAGCGTTTATCCTTTAAACCCTCAGGACGCTTCCCTTATTAATCAATTAATAAACAGATACTTGTGCAGACATTATGATTGACCTTGATTTAGTATTTTGTTTGATGTGCTGAATCGCACGCTTTATAATAAGCTGCTGCATGCTGAAGGTGCTCGACATGGCACTCTCCTTAAGGACGGTGGGTGTTCAAGTCAAACTGGGACTTTCTGGTGAATGAAGGTGTAAAACCGACTGAAGTTTACAGAAGACTCCGAGCACAGCACAGCGCAGTGATGAGACTCTTAGCCGAGCAATAAAACGTGAACGGGGAAAATGTTTTAAAGAAGGCTGTACATCTGTGAATGACAGTTCTGGACGAGGTGGCTCGGAGCCGACTGCAGGATCCTGACATGGGCGTCAACTTGTGGAAGAGACGCATCTGTCTGTAGGAACTGTACACGCAATCATTCAGCAACTCCACTTGCACTTTGGGCCCTTAAAGGAATTCCTGGGAGGCCAGCATTTCGTCCAAACCTGGGATAAGTGCATTAGTGTAGAAGGGATTGTATAGAAAAATAAAGGGAGTTTATACTCTCAAAACTGTGTTCTGATTTCCTTCAAAATGGGAAAAAAGTCCATGTTATTGACATATACATACAGTTAAAACCGGTAATGACTAGCACCCGCAAATGTCTTTATTAGTGTAAGAATTATGTAAATACCAGGTCGTATACGTCCTCCTCCGGCTTGGGGATGTAGAACTGCACCTGTGTCTCAATCAGGAACTTTAAACGCAGGTAATGCTTGGTCGAGTCCAAATCATGAGCCTGGAAAATAAAAGACAAGGAGAAAGATTTTTTACCTTTTTGTAAAATGAGTGTTTTTGTAATTGGATGTGGATTTTATTTACAGGTCCTGTATGTTCATGTTCATACAGTAAAAAAATAAATAAATAAAAACATCTGACTTTGAATGTATGGCTGGAATATATGGAAGGATGGATGAACTTCTAGATAATCATCACATCTGATCGCATCATCAGGTTCACACTCCACACCCCTCGCACCCCCTCAGTGATGTCACCATGATGAACCCACATTACACACCTTGCAGATGGTCTCGAGTGTGTCAAGCGCTGACTCTCCCGGCCGTATTACGGCGAGAATAGGACGACCGTTGGGCAAACACACCCAGGAGGGCGTGAGGCGGTCCTTCATCATGCCAGTCACACACACCTGCTCGTCTTTCTGTGGCAGAAAAACATGAAGAGGCAGAAAAACATTCCTCACAAACAAATAAAAGTTTGGTCCCACGTTTCTGTGCTGAATGAACGGCTGGATGGATGGATTAGTTTATACATGAATGGATAGACAGATTATGTTAATTAAGATATTGAAAGAATGGTAAATAAAATAAAAATAGATACAGTGGATGGATGGATGGATGGATGGATGGATGAATTTTATTGGAGAAAATGTATATACAGTTGGATCTCTTGGTGAATAAAAAAAATTATACAAAAGTTGATAAAAGGATTGTTAAAAACATTATGGACAGCAGATACAGATAAGAGATAAATAGACTTGAGAACAGTTTTGAGAAAATTGTGAAGAAAAATAAGATCAAGGCTACAGCAAGGATGCTGATTTCTTTAAAATAGATGAATGCATGGATGGATGGATCAAGGGTATGGATGAATGAATAGAGGGATGGATGGATGAGTGGATGGATAGATACATGGATGAATTAATGGGTATAAACGGATGGATGGATGGCAAGATGGATAGGTGGATGAGTGGCTGGATGAATTGAGAGATAAATGGATGGAAGGATGGATAGATGGATGAGTGGATAAGAGAATGGGTTGATTTAAGAGTCTGCTGGATGGATAAATGGATGGGTAGATAGATGGCAAGATGGATAGATGGGTGAATTGATGGATGGATGGATGGATGGAGGGATGAATAGGTAGACAGTTGGATGGATGAGTGGATGGACAGATTTTAATTTCATTTGAAAAGACTTTAACAAACATTAATGAATGGATGGATGAGTTGATGGATGGATTGATGAATGGAGAGATAAATAGATGGATGGATAGACAGATAGATGGATGCATGGATGTGTGAGTGGATGGAGAGTCTGATGGATGGATGGATGGATGGATGGATGGAAAGTCTACAGAATGAATGAGTGGAATAATGGATGCATGCATGATTAGCACTCACGTTTCCCCTTGAAGATTCCTGCATCATTCCCTCCAGATCCCTCTTCACTGGCTCCTCCCCTTCTGCAAACACCTGACAACAAAGCAAAGCAAATGCATAGCTTTCTCTCAACCAGTGTGTGTGTGTGTGTTAGAGTAATGTGTTGTGTAATGTGTTTACACTGGGAAGATGTTGTGCATTATTAATAAACAGATGATGCATTAACACCACAGAAATCGAGTTGGGAACTTTACGCTCATAGCCTTTACTATAGTAGAAGGTGCGGAACCACCAGAGGGCGCTGTGTGTGCTTTATATTTCACAGAAAGCCTCATGAGTAGTAATGCAAAAAGCCGTGATGATTTTAAACTGTTGCAAAAGGTGAGGTCCTGCGAGGTCCTCTGTGTGTGTGTGTGTTTGTACCTGTTCAATGCTGGGGTGTGTGTGTGTGTGTAGTTTCCTCTTTGAGTTCGTCTCCAGTCCCCACAGTGAGGAGAAGCGACTTTTTCGCTTGGCAGTGGAGTGTGACATGGCGTGTGCTCGCCTCCGAACACCGCTTTCTGTGCGCGCCGCCACCTACGCATGCACACACACACACACACACACGCACACAAAACAAGCACAACCAAACAGATCTTTACGACACATTATTTTATTATTTTATACAATAGTTTCTCAAAGGTTTCTCTCATCTCATTATCCTCCTTTTTGTGCTGAGATTCTTGTTTCCCTCCTTTTTCAATCTCATTTTCTCACCTCACACACATCTCTCTCTCTCTCTCTCTCATTCTGTGTGTGTGTGAGAAGGTCACATTTACATTTTCACATTTTATTCTCCACAAAGCACATAATCAATACATTAACATAGTAGAACATAAACACACACACACACACACACACACACACACTCTTATTGTTTCTCCCACTTGAAGTCTCTCGCATTTTCGCTCATTTTCTTAGCGTTTTCATCTGCATATTACAGCCTTTCTTTCCCCCCCCACTGTGTGTGTTTCTGTTTCTCTCCCTCTTGTGCTGTTTCTCTTTGGAGGTTCAATACAAAAAGTTCAATAGAGACTATAAAAAGCGTAAAATATCATCCTGTGTGTGAGGTGCGAGTCTGAACATTTCAGAAAAGCTTTTAATCCCCTGCTTTCCCAGAATTCTCTGTACTCGGGTCGTGGGTGGCTAAACACACACACACACACACACACACACACACACACACACACAAATAATGTATCAACCGTTCATAGCTTGAAGAACATGTCCTGCTCGTACACACACACACACACACACACACACACACACAGACAAATTTCTCACGAAGTTCTAACAGAGGGCACGACAGTACAAAATAAATTAGATCTGGATCTTCCTGACCTGCAGTGGAATATATGAAAAGAATAAGAAATGAGAATAAAAAAAGATGAAGAGGTGAAATCTAGTCTTGCATAACCAAGAGGAAAGGGCGAAAATGAGAATGAGGTAATAGCAAGAAAAAGTATTGAAGGGATAATAAAGAGCTGAAAAGCAAAACAGAGAGAGGTTTGCATGGGAATGGGGTAAAAAGAAAGAGAGAAAGAGAGAGAGAGAGAGAACAAGGAGGAGGTGAATATTAAAAGATGATGGAGGTACAGAAATTGAACTCCAGTGGTACCTCGGCATACAAAATTTACATGGATTATAGTGTTGGAAATTGGTAATATTTTGGATGGCTGCAAATGATTCTCTGCATTTACATTATTTTCTATGTAAAAATGCTCTTCGCAATACGAAATTTCGCTTTAAGAACTCGGCAGTATGTAAGTGTATATAAAAGAATAAAATAAAACATGATGCAAGCCAGGCTGTAAATAAAACCAGTGAGGGATGAGGTAAGGGTGAAGGGATGTAAAAGGACATTCATCCATTCATCCATCTATCCACCCTTGCATCCATCCATGAATCAAGCCATCCTCTCATCCATCTGCCCAGGTATTCCTTTTATATTGAGTATAATACAGTAGATGAGGCAAAGTGTAAGGATGAGGATGAAGTTAAGATGTAGGAAGAGGTAAACATTGCTGTATGATGTGGTCGAGAAAAGACAGCGGGATGTGGTAGGCATGAAGGCGTGTGGAAAGAACAGGTTGTTAAACTGTATTGAGGAATTCCATGGAATTGAGGTAAATGATGAGGATGAGGATGTAGTAGGATGTAACGATGAGGTAAAGATGTAAGAAAGATAAGAAGGGGAAAACAATAAAGGATTACTGCACAGAGAAGGAAAAATGGAGGAGGAGTTAAGGATAAAGGAGGTAGAGAGGTAGAGAAGAGAACAGAAAGAGGTAAAGATAAATGACTTTTATGAGGGATGAGGTAAAAAATATGAGGAGCTCAATGGCATAAACGAGGGATTAAATAAAGATGGATTGATGTGGTTAAAAAAGAGGAGATGGGGAAACCAGCATTTTATGGGGATTATTAGTTGGATGGACAGATGAGGATGAGTTCCAATGGAAAGCGAACAGTTCCAATAGAACGCGAATTGGATGAAGAAGAGGTAAATGTGGGGAAATGATGGATGGATGGATGGATGGATGGATGGATGGATAAAAACAAAAATGACAAGTCCAGGGAAAGGTAGAAGTATAGTCAATGTGGCATAGAATGAGGACACAGTGCAGGCGAGGCATCCCATGGAGGAGGTAAGGACAGAAGAATGAGGTAAAGATAAAGGATGATGCCAAGTTGATGCCATTCAAGATGGTTGAAAAATTAAAGTGATGAATAAATAAAGCTAAGGAAAAGAAGGAGGGATGAGGGTGAATAAGAATGGAGCAATAGACAAGTTTCTGATTTTTGTCTAAACCATGATATGGCCCCAATGTAACAGATAGCGTTAAAGACACTGCTAAAGGCCTCCACTGTGGCAGCCTGGCAGTGCTGGTGCTTGAACCCTCAAACCTTCCCGAAAGTAACCCAAAACCATAAATTAAACCAGCTTTGAACTATGAGATATCTCTCATAAATGTTACATTTGAAGAAAATGCTTAATCTCCATAAGTCCAAATCAGCCACAATGTTCCTCAATATTGCCCCAGCTGGGTCTTCAGACAGAAGACACTTCTGGATTAGAAGTTCAGTGGATCTGGGGTAATACTCTACATTATAAAGTAAAGATAAAAGAAAGTGGTAACTACAGGGAAATGAGGATAAGGTAAACGTGGACAGAAGGAAGATTAAGGTGAAGATCAAGAGATGGTCACCAGAGTATGGAAAGTGGAGACGGAGAAGCCCATGGAGAGTTTAGTGGATGAAGGGAAGGTAAAGATGCGGAAACGGAGAGATCGTTTAAGGGTGGAGTGTTGATCACCAGAGCGTGAAAGGAGGACACTGAGAAGCCGAGACGTCCCATGGAGAGTTTGGTGGAGCGTGAGGCCACTGAGAGGAGAGGCTTGGGATTGGGCAGCTCTTCTCCCTGCAGGCTGCATAAATAACACCTCAGTCGGAACAAGTCCACGTTATAGCACTCCAGATTCTGCTCCCACACGGAGATCTGACAAAAGAGAAAAACAGGGACAGAAAGACAGATCAACGTTAGTACACATCTCATTTTTATGGTTTCTCGTAGATCCCCTTGATATATACTGATCAGCCATAATGTTAACACCACATTACACTGATTATCAATTATATACCAGTGAATTGGTGACAGGATCGTAGGCAACTAAGGATCATTTATACCAGGGTGGGCCAAAGGCCAGGGCCAGCCTGTCCAGCCCAGTCCCACAGAAATGACAATTCAGAGATGGTCCAGTAGCACAAGGGGAACCGTCACAATACCAGGCATAATGTTTTGCGTTGTAATGTTATGGCTGATCGGTGTAGTCGCTCCTTTATTCTCTCCAACTAAGGTATCTAACAAGTAGACTATCTTTCCCTTATCTCTCTAACCTTATCTTCCATTATCTTCCAAAGGGTTGCGCCCTTTACTTTAGCTCCTCCATCTATAACATTACCTGTTCCAGGATTGTTTTCCTTTTCTTCGTATCGGTGACCGAGGCCAGCTGCATGTCTCCCATCTTCTTCATCTTCTCATCCATGTCGATCTTCTGCTCCAGTTTTCGGATCTCGGAGCGCAAAAAGCGGACAGTGTCATCGCGGTGGTGTTGACGGGCGACGCCAGCCGCGCATGCAGAGTGGATCGCTGTCACCCAGTTCTCTACCTCTGTTTGACTGCATGTCTGTTCAGGGACAGAGAGATATACAGATGTATACTGGTGTATTCAAAGAGTGTATAAGTAAAAATGCTTTGTGAATGAGGAATGGGCAAAGCAATAAGAACGATGTGCAGGGATGCAGGGACGACGCAGAGACAGATGAAGATGGAGGGATGGTACCTCAGGCGTTTGAGGTGTCCCATGGCATTTTTAGTAGAGAAGAAGAAGGTTAAGATAAGAGGAATGTGGTGGGATGTAAAGATGAATGAGGTTATGCTGAGAAGGTGGAAATGCATAGAAGGTGGTAAAAGTAGAGATATAGATGGGCACTTTATGGACAAAAGTATTCGGCCAAACCTGTTCATTATTGAATATTGAATTTAAGAGGCCTGTTTCATTCATGCTTCTTATCTCCAGTGAAGAGCAGTCTTAAAGCTTCAGCATTACAAGACATCTACAGTAGGACAACGCTGTGCTTCTACAGTATGTAACTTTATGGAAACAGTTTGGGGAAGTTTTTTGCCCCTTACCTATTCCAACATGACTGAGCCCCAGTTCACAAAGCAAGGACTATAAGGACGTAGGTGTAGAAGAACTTGACTGGCCCACACAGAGCCCTGACCTCAACCCCATCGAGCACCTTTGGGAGGAACTGGAACGGAGATTGATCTCCCCGTGCTTGGTGGGTTTCCTCCATGTACTCTGGTTTCCTCCCACGGTCCAAAGACATGCAGACTTGGCTAATTGGCGTTCCCAAATTGCCCCTAGTGTGTAAATGTGTGTATGTGCCTTGTGATGGTTTTGCGCCATGCCCAGTGTGCATCCCCTTCTTGTGCCCCAAGTCTCCTTAATCCCGCAACCCTGTACACAGGATAAAGCAGTCTAGACACCAGTGAGTGAGAATGAATCGGCACAAATTCCCACAGAAACACACCAAAATCTGGTGGACAGCCTTCCAAGGAGAGTGGAAGCTGTTAGAGCTGCAAAACCAACTGGGGTACCAACATCATATTGAAGTCTATGTTATTGGATACAATGTCATAGCAGGTTTGAACAAATACTTTGGTCCACATAGTGTATATTTTAATGATAAAAAAAAAGGGGTGCAGGAGTTAAAGGAAAGAGGATGTAAATTAAAGGAGTGTTTAACAGTATATGGACAGAAGTCAAGAAGTCATTGATCTTTCAATCAAGAGGAATTCACTTTACTGTAATTATATTAGCTAGTAATGTAAGATATTTGTCTAAGAACTATCACTGTACCTGGAACAGATACGAGTCTCCCATTGAGTTGCTCAGGCAGAAGACAAAATCTTTTTTTGGATGCTCGGGAACAGCCTGTGCGATACTGTTTTCCGCCCAGACGGCGTGCTTTGGGATGCTGGTGTGATCGATTCCTGATCGCCCATCCGTCTCGTAAAAAAACAGATTGCATCCTGGGAAAAAAAAACAGCCACAGTGAGAGTCAGCAATGTTATATCTTCAGCACTAGATTTTACACTTCACTGAAATTGCTTGTGGAAATAGTTTTATATGTCACACAAAGAATCCAAGACAAATATGTGAATATAATGTAAATGCATGTACAGTTCCCATGTTTTAAAAGCATGCATTTGCATGTTTTTTTTTATTTTTTAACTGTTTTTTTGTTTTATGAGCTTTTCTGCTCTCTAGTGGCCAACAGTGAGAAGTGCAGCCTTAATTATTCATTGTTTTAAAAACACTCACTAAATACATATCAAATAATTTTTTTTTTTTTCTGTGTTTGTAACAGCAAAAGAAAGACGTCTTTTTACTTTGGTTAAGTATGAACATGATGTAGCAGTCTGTCCTTGGAGAACTAACTGCTACTTTTATTTATTTATTTTATTTATTGTATTTTAACATCAACTAAAATGTAACTTTTCTTGCACTGTACCAGCCAATTTTGGGACGCTAGTGAGGTTAGATTTGTATATGGAGGTTGAGCTCCTTGGTCTTTATCACCTTGGGAACACATGCCATGTGCTTCCATGCTGCTGCAGTACTACAACAATCTAAAAATAGACACATCCTAAATCAAGCACCTTTCAGCGAGACCCAGTAGCTCTTCCACTTGCGACGAGCCGCGAGCTCCACTTTCTTGTTCTTCTTGTGCACGAGAAGGTTTTTCACGTTAAGACGGCCGGCTTTGCGTACGCAGCCTTCGGCCACGCCCGCGAGCGCCTCCGTCTGATTGGCTGAGCTCAGTTCGTCGCTTAGAGCCGACGCCCCTTCCTCCGGGGTTTCCGCTCTGCAGCCGCTCTTCTCCAGCTCCTGGCGGAAGTTCTCGTACACGCCCTGTGTTACATGAGATCGGATCAATCCTGTTTTTGTAATTCATGCGAGAATTTATTCAAATCAAAAAGCGACAACTTTCAACTGAGCATCACGCAAACAGGAAAAAGGACGCAAAAAGGACGAGACAAATGCGAAGAACACCGCAATCCTTTGAATATCACAACTGTTTAAAAAGCATTTATGCAAATCTTTGTCTTTTTATTACGAAAGATGTACGTGACGTATGCAAATCATTGCTTTTAAATAACTTCAAAAAAACCTCACGCATATGAATGTGTTCTGGTCAGGAGTTTTTCACCACCACTTCACTTTACAGAGAACAATAAGGAGTTTGTTAGCAATTTGTAAAGTTTTGCTGTTGCTCAGAGAGGAGGAATAAAAAATAAGAGAAGGAAAAGAAAAAAAAACATGTCATGGGGTTTTCCTATCACTTTCAAGCACTGTAGCCTATAAATTATTTATTTTTGCATAAATCTATGTCCTTTTCTTTCATCGTTTAGTGGAGTGAAAGTAATGTACGATTGTCTGCAAACAGCAAAGAATAAATGGTTCATTGATAAACTCAGAAATTGGCTTGATTTTCTCCCTAATTTAGTCGTGTCCAATTCCTCCCAGCCACTAGGGGGCTCCCACATTAAGCTACTACTACCACTCAGCCGGGAGGGCCGAAGACGATCACGTGTTTCCTCCGAACCACGTGACGTCAGCCGACCGCACCTTTTCGAACTGCTCGCTCACGCACCGTTAGGGGCGGCGTAACACACTCAGAGGACAGCGCTATCCGCTCCTTCCGCTTGAGCTCACAGACGCCCCTGATTGGCTGTAGAGCCGTGATTAATGTGGGAGCACGAAATACCTCTCATCCCTCCCCTCTGAGAGAACTCGGCCAATCAGCTCTCTCTAGACCTCCGGCTGCGAGAGGTTACAGGGGATCGAACTCGCCGAAATCTCCGGATGAAGGGCGAGCACTTTGTCACAGCATCACATAAAACTAGCCGGACAAAATTTTATGTAACTTTTGCAGTCCTTATGTTTCTGCCTGAAGTTTAACCTGCACCATCAGTGAAATCAAAATGTTGAGTAAAAGTGATGTTATGAACAGTTATGTGTTGGATTTAATAATCTACTGTAAAATAATCTACTAATGC
>JAQMYJ010000003.1:25881506-25903129 GCA_030014305.1 Clarias laeviceps | reverse complement strand
AGTCTGCGGCCCTCCCGACTGAGTGGTAGTAGAAGCTTAATGTGGGTGCCCCCTAGTGACTGGGAGGAATTGGACACGACTAAATTAGGGAGAAAAATCGGGTAAAAAAAATCGAAAAAAAAAAAAAGAAAATGATCATGCATTAGAAAAGAGTTTAAGCAGAATAGTGACAAAACATCGAGTGAGCAGCAGCGGTTTTGGCGTAAACACCTTGAGGATGAAGGAGCTCAAAGGAGAATGGAAAGGCATGTTCAAGCTACAGTAACATAACAGGCTAACAAACCATTTTTTGTAACTGTGGTGAGCAGAAAAGCATCTTAAAACGTTTAATATTTTACAACATATATACAACATTTTGTAAAGTAAGCTTGGTTGCAAAAGAAAATAATAATAACACTCCAAATTGTTCTGCAAATTCCAGTTACATATGGGCGTGTCGGGGTAAGAAGGGAAGCATCCACTGTACAAGCCTCTGGAGACAGTTTTATGATCTGAGGTGGCTTCAGTCATTCAGGTCGAGACTCAGCAACATTATGTGGCACTAAAACGAAGTCAGCTGACGACCTGAATGTACTGAATGACCAGGTTATCACATCTATGGAGTTTTTCTTCCCTGATGGCACGGCCATATTCCAGGATTCTGATTGTGAAAGAGTGGTCCTGGGAGCGTGAGGAATCATTTTCGCACATGAATTCGACAACCACACTGTGCACTGTAATCAAAGCTAAAGGCACTAGAACCAAATATGTTAGCAAGTGCAATTTTTTGGGGGGGCGGCAATTTGTTTTTGGCAGTGTAGCTGGGTAGTGTGCATTTTTGTGACCCCGACAGACATGTTTTGCAACACCGGCGACGCTCAATGAGATAACTTGTGGCATGAGTCTGTGTGAAAGACAAAAGACACACACATGGGCAGATGAAACAGTCCCTTGTTCTCTTCTGGGACGCTCAGCTGGATTACTGAGGACATCCAAACAAAAACAGCATTTACAGTACAGCAACAAAAACAGATGTTGTTATGCAATCCATTCCTTTATCTCCCCTGACTTTTCTCATGATCATTATGTAACTATACTCAATATCAAGTGATTCCACCATGCATTCTAAGGCCAAAAGTCCTTCTGCTAAAGTCCTTCAAGATGTTCAATTAAATAAAAGCTCTCTGCAACATAATCCCAGTTAATAATTCAGCAGTTAATGAATCTGAATGGTCAGAAGGTGTTGATTCGTTTTCTCGTTACATTAGTTATCTATCGGGTAATTTACAACCTGGTGAACCTCCAGATTAATGCTCTTGCTGTAATACATGCTTCACATAATCACATAAAGAAACAAATTTTAAACATGTTAATTAACAAAGGATAATGTGTAATTGTTGAGATAAGGACATTTTTCTGAAATGAAACATCGTCATTTAGGACGGAGTCTCCAGTGTCAGTGTTATTTAACTATTTGTGTCTCAGTAAAATAATTAAACAAAAAAGCTGATATGAATTAAGTACAGAAGAGGATTAGGGGAATCAATAAACAAAAAAAAAAGTCAGAATCCTGAGAAAAGAGTCAGATTTCTGGCATTAAAGAGAAACAGGCAGATTTCTAAAACCGAAGTTTTCAGGGATCAGAATTCTGAGATTAAAGTCATAATTCGGAGGGAAAAAAGGCAGATTTCTAGGATTGTAGTCAGAATTCTAAAGAAAAAAAGTCGATTTTGGGATTAAAGTCAGAATCCTGAGAAAATTCTGGCATTAAAGTCAGAATTCTAAGAAAAAAAAACAGTCATAATTCTGAGATCAAAGTCAGAATACTGAGAAAAAAGACATTTTTCTAAAACTGAAGTCAGAATTCTGGGATGAAGCTTAAAATACTGAGCGGGAAAAGTCATAATTCTGAGAAAAGAGTCAGAGTTCTGACATTAAAGCCAGAATTCTAAGAAAAAAAGGTGCATATTCTCAGAATACGGTTAGAATTCTGAGAGGAGAAAAAAACAGATTTCTATGATTGAAGTCAGAATTCTGAGGAAAAAAAGTCAGAATTTTGAGATTAAAGTCGGAATTCTGAGGTGGAAAAAGCGGGAATTCTGAGAAAAAAAGTCAGAATTCTAAGGGGAAAAAAGGCTGAATTCTAAGAAAAAAATCCAGATTTTAGTTATTAAAGTCAGAATTCTAAGAAACAAAAATCCGAATCTTGAGATAAAAGTCATAATTCTGTGATTAAAGTCAAATCTTAAAAACATTTTTACAGTATGGTGCCTCTTAATCCTCTTCCGCACTTAAGTGATAGCAGGAATCAATTTGTTTTCCATGAATCTTTAAAGGTAAGTATAAATGAAAACAACATACAATATAAAAGTAAGATTACATCATGCTTTATGCATTTATAACGATATTTGTGAATTAGTGTTATGAAACGAGTTAGTTCCTGTTATCGCTGACGTTATAGGTTACCTCAGCTTACCTTCCCTTATTTTCTCAAAACACATTAATGAACACAAATGAATCTGAAGAAACCCTAACATGAATGTCTTGGCTGGGAGACTGCGGCTAATTCAGGAGTGCGTAGTGCTTCAAAGCTGCTCTTTGAATGGGCAAGTATTTGTAACATGAAGTGTCCCGCCTTCCCTCAGATGTGAAGCCAACAGAAATTTCAAGAATCAAAGCGGTGTGTAGGCCTGCGCTCGACTTCATTAAAGACCAACAAAGCTCAGTGAAACAAACCGTAGATGTAGGCACACAGAAACACGAGTGTGCTGTTTGTATTTGGAGAATGAATGAACAATACGCGCGATTGTTTGACAAATGAATAATTCACGTCGGGCACTCACAGTAAAAGAAATGTTGGAGTGGTGCAGTGTTTTTGTACACTTCAAAAGAACACACAAACTAGACAGCTAGTTAGATATGAAAATCTGATATCATGGGAATTTTGTATTTAAAAAAAGTTGAAAATGTGATCAATAAAAAATAAATAATTATAAATATAGCTAACCCCAGCACAAGCTTAATACATGATGGAATAATTCTTTAATCATGATTTTAACCATTTTACATTTAATGTTGTGGAACATTCATAAAATATTACTCTGTGGTGGCCAATAGGTGTGTGAAATGATGTGCTCCCCAAATAACTCTTTCACAATTTTAGCCTGATTAATACTGGCATCATCATCTTGGAATAAAGCCTGTGTCATCAAAAAATCCACTGATGGAAAAACCTGGTCATTCAGTACATTCAGGTCGTCAGCTGACCTCATTTTTTGGCCACATAACGTTGCTGAGCCCAGACCAGAGCAACTGAAGCAACCCCAGATCATAACACTGTCTCCAGAGGCTTGTACGGTGGCCACTAAGCATGAGGAGTGTATCGCTTCATCCCCCTTTCTTCTTACCCTGACACGCCCAGCGCACAAAAAAAAAAGCTTCAGTTTGCTAGGGAGCATAAAAACTGGACTTTGAAACAATGGAAAAAGGTAATATGGTCTGATGAATCCAGAAGAACGGCGAATGAAGGGTTGCACCCATCACACTGGAGCAGGGTGAATCTGGACTCATCAGACCACATGAGCTTTTTTCTTTTCTCCAAAGTTCATTCATTCAAAGTTGATGCTCCCTAGCAAATTGAAGCCTTCTTTAGATTATCCTCACTGATGAGTGGTTTACTTATGGCTACACAGCTGTTTAGTCCCAATCCCTTGAGTTTTCTTCACACTGTGTGTGTAAATGCACTTAATTTCACTACTGAACCAACATTGCTTTTTTATCGATTTGATTTCACTAAGCGTTTAAGTGATCTCCCATCACGCTCATTCAGATTGCATTTCTTCCTTAAAGATGATGGTTCAGCACTAACCTTCCAGGTTTCAATAATGCATTTACAGTTCTTAACCCAATTTTAGTAATTACAGCAATCTCCTTAATAGCTTTTTTTACTTGATGCAGGCCAATAATTTCACCCTCCTGAAATAGAGTAACCTCTTTGCCATGACAACAGGATGTGTCTTCTGACATGGTTGTTTTAGAAATGAGAAGCTACTCATTGCATCAGTTAGGGTTAAATAACATATTGCAGCTGAACCATATTAATCACTGCAATAATTATACAATGGAAAGTTTTTAGCTATTTGCTTAAACCCAGGTGGTGACGTTTATTTTGGCCAGGTAGTGTATGACATCTTATTATAATTGACAGCAAATCAAAAAGCATAATTTTCTTCTACATGTATTTCTAAGTAAAGTGCTTGCGTTTAAATGTGGTTGTCTACATAGTTGCCAGTTCCAACTTCAGGCTTCTTTTTCTTTGAAGAACATTTATGTTGTCTTTTTCCTCCAAATTCATTTCTTGATACTGTCCACAAAATACTGTGATACTGTCTTGCACTAATCAGCATTGTAACGTCCTCCCACAAACCCCCATGTGGACCTGCATAGAGATTCTAAAGATGCTGCTCCCTAGAGCTGTTATGGCTCTGCAGCCATTCATCCTCTATACTGCTTATCCTTCATACAGGGATGCAGGGGACCTGGAGTCTATCCCAGGAGACTTAAGGCATGCGGTAGGGTACACAATGTACAGGGTGCCAATCCATTGCAAAACACACACACACACACACACTCATTTGCACACTACAGACAATTTGGGAACAGCAATTAGCTTAACCTGCATGTCTTTGGACACTGGGAGGAAACCAGAGTACCTGGAGGAAACCCACCAAGCACTTGCAGAACATGCAAACAGACCCTGATGCAGGAATCGAACCCTGGACCCTACTGTGTGCAAGGCAACAGTGCTAACCACTAGCCGCTTTCTCTCTCTCTCTCGCTTTCTCATATATATTCAAATTTCATGTGTTGCTAACATGTTAATGTTAACTTTGTGGCCGTAACATACTATAATAATAAATAAAAATTTGTCTTGCGCAAGTTGGCAACCATGGTTGTCTGTTGCCTTCCAAGACATAAAGTCAAGAAAACCAACTAAAGAAGGTGCGTAATTCTGAATCTGCATAACTACTACTATAACTTTTGGATGTGCAAACTCTGAAAACAACCCCCCTGAGGGTCAGAGGTAGCTCAGTGGTTAAGGCATTGGACTTCAGTTCCCAGGTCCCATTGGTCCCAGGTTCAACCACCAAGTTGCCACTGTTGGGCCCTTGAGCAAGGCCCTTAACCTTCAACTGCTCAGATGTATAATGAGATAATAATTTAAGTCGCTCTGGATAAGGGGGTCTGCCAAATGCCTAAATGTAAAATGTTGTAAGCCATAAATCAAATATGTATCTGCAGCAATAGCTTGAAACTTTCTTAATAATGTTTATGGTCAAACCCCTGGATACATGTTGGTCATGATGAGGACACATGCAATCAATGTGGGCGTCTGAACCCTATTAATAATCCGACAACTTCCAAGAAAACCATCCAAGGAAGGGGCATAAGTCGACTCTGAATCTGCATAACTACCGATGTAAATTTTGGATGTGCAAACTCTGAACACAGCCCTATTTTAACAACAATATTTTAGTATTTCAGTATGATGTACTGTATCACCAGGGCAATATAATGAGGTAGAATGAAACGTAAGCCATAAATCAAGTATGTATCTGCAGCAATAGCTTGAACCCCTCCCTCAATGGAAACCGTTACTCCTTCTTAATAATGTCTACATGTTGGTCAGGATGAGGATGCCTGCAATCAAATATTGTTGGAGGTTCATTTGAATACTGCAGCCTTTCTGCAGTGGATCAGTATCGCAAAGGCCATGATTAAACGATATATTGTGCACACCTTTTATTCACTAATTAATTAATTTACTTGTTTATTTTACCAGGAAAAGCATCCAGGATGAAAATTAATCAAACAGATTATAACATGAAAATGCATGGTTTTTTTTATTATAAATTTTTTTTATGACATTATAAAGGATATCTCTCAGTATTGGCTCACAGGAGACTGACATCAAAAATGCTACTAACAATAATGTATGCTTGCAGTCTCCTGAAAATGTTAAATAAATAGATAGATAGATAGATAGATAGATATAAAAATAATTAAATAAATAAATAAATATCATGCATTCAGTCCGAACATGTCATCTGTAGCCTAGCAGCATAGCCTGATCCCTCAGCATGATCTTTTGCAAATCCGTAAATCTGTTAATCAGGCGTGCAAATCAATTTCACGTGCGACTTACGGTCTCGTGACGTCGCTGTCGGTGTCATCATCATCATCATCATCATCCCTTCACGCAGATCCCGGTGTACCACATGACATGGCCTCTCCTTCAACACACGCACCTAGAATTAGATACAATAACAGTAATGATGGTGATTATTATAATAATCTAAGCTGAATGAGGAACAGAAGCGCGCGCGCCATAACGGTCCGGGTTTTCCCCTGCACGTGCGGCGTACGAGGAACATCTGGCGCGTTTCCCTACGCCCGCTGAGTGTGTGTGTGTGAGTGTGAGTGTGTGCGCGCGTGAGTGTGTGCGTGTGTTGTGCCGTTTCTATACACCGCTGTGAAACAGGGGGAGGAGCGCGCGCGCGCTGCTCGGCGACGGCGCGCGCACCAATCCGCAGCGCGCGCGCGCTTGTTGGCTTGGCAGTTGCTAGGATTTTTTTTATATCCGATGCGCGCGCGCGAGAGGGAGAGAAAGAGATAAATTCGGTGCTGACGTGTTCATTAAAAATAAGCCCGCCCCTAACCGCCACCTCCCACTCAAATATATAATGCAAGTGTAGTATTAAAGGCTATTCAGGGTCTACATTTCAAAGTCAGAAGAAGTTACACACACTCACACAGGCAAACTCGGCTGAGGAAGTATTGGCACCCCTCCTATGCAATGTACAGCAGGGGGCCAAAAGTTTTGAGAATGACACAAAGATTCATTTTCACTCTGCTGCGTCAGTGTTTTTAGATCTTTTTGTCAGATGTTACTTCGGGATACTGAAGTATAATTACAAGCATCTCATAAGTGTCAAAGGCTTTTATTGATTTTATTAAGTTTATGCAACTATCAACTTCTGGGCCACATCCTGACCGATGGAGCCTATTCTTAATAATCAATGCTTATCCAGAATGAGTTTGTCAGAATTTGTTTGTCCATGCGCCGCTTAAGGATTGAACACAAGTTCTCAACGGGAATAACATCTGGGGAGTTTCCTGGCCATGGACCCAAAATTTCGATTTTTTTTTTTTTGCTCCCCAAGCCACTTAATTATCACTTTTGCCTCATGACAAGGAGCTCCATCATGCTGGAAAAGGCACTGTTCATCACCAAACTGTTCTTAGATGGTTGGGAGACACTGCTCTCAAAGCTTTATTCAATGTTGCTGTGTTCTTAGGCAGTGAATAAGTCCACTCCCCTGGCTGAGAAGCAACCCCACACATGATTGGTCTCAGGACGCCTTACTGTTGGCATGACACAGGACTGATGGTCAACAAGCCGAGGTGACGGTGGCAAGGAAAAACTCCTTGAGAGGAACCAGACTCAACAGGGAACCCATCCTAATTTGGGTGATAATGTATAGTATGGAACCATAAATCAATCACTGCTATATTTCTGTGCTATAGGATATAAAGTGAACTTTTACTGATGGAGGGTTGGTATCAAAAACCAATTGTTTGTGGCAATTTCAGCACTAATTGCATCAGGTTTCTGTGTTCTGAATATCTGATCAATATCATACTAATTTCCAAGGACACATCATTAATGATGAGGTTATGAATAATGAAATCAACCCATAACTGAAACAGTTGAGTGTCACCAACATACAGCCATCTATAGTCCAGTCATCCAACATATAGTCACCTAGTGTACAGTCATCCAGCATGAACTTATCCATCATACCCAGCTTACCATCATACAGCATGTAGTTATCCAGCATGCATCCATTCATTCATTCAGTATATCCAGCATACAATCATTTAATGTTGTTGTTGTTAGTCTTTCGGCTGTTCCCATTAAGGGGTCGCCACAGGGGACCATCTGATCCGTACAAAAACTTGACATAGGTTTTACACCGGACGCCCTTCCTGATGCAACCCGCTCATTTTATCCAGGCTCGGGACTGGCACTGCATCCAGTGGCTGGAGTTTCGGCATTGGCTGGGAATCGAACCTGTGCCTTCCGCAGGGCAGGTGAGAAACCTACCTCTGAGCCACCAATGCCCCTGCATACAACCATTTAATGTATCATGTATAAATTAATTCAGGATATCCAGCATACATAAATCCAGCATACAGTCATCCAATTAATTTTGAGAGGATTTGACATACCTTTGTTTCAACTGTGTTTAAGGCAATATCATTAACCAGGGTTGCCCGGTTTCCAGCTTAACTACATAAAACACACAAAATACCTGGAATTATTCACTTGGTCACTGGAAAAGAGAGGCATAATTAGCTTTTTCTTTTACCCTTTGGCATGGGAAACCCATATTTCACATAAACATATTGTACTTACAGTATATCAATAATGATGATGTTATTAATAATGACATTAACCTTAAACAACATACAGTCATCTAGAGTCCGAAAATCCAGCATGTGGTCATCTAATACAGTAAGTGTCATCCAGTATACAGTCATCCAGAGTACTAGCGTTCATTAACTGTTTTGTGTAATATACAGTAATCACCAACTTTTATCCTGCTTTCCTTCTCTCAATCTTTGCAATATATCTTACAATGCAAATTGTTTTGCCCACACTTGCAACCCTTGTAAGTGTTCGGTCTCCTGCTCGTTCCCCTAGCATGGTACGGTGATTCCTTAAAATGATCATTGTGCTCATAAGAAGAGAAGATTAAAAATGAGAAAGAAAAAATAAGAGTGAAAGTGAAAGTAAGTAACAATTGTGTAAATAATTGTATGTAAATTGAAAAAACAAAGCAAAACAAAGTTGAAAACACCAACACATCATAAATACACACAATTGTGTAATTCCCATCATGCACACTGGAGAGCAGCACAATCCCATTTTCAAATTCTTCATCGTTCACCATGTGGGTTGAAGGTGTGTTGAAGCAGGTTTCAAAATGAATTCACCAATAACGCCATCTCTCCACTTTTCCACTCACCAGACTATATATGCACTCAATAATCCACCATATATATTTTTTTAATATCTGCCCACTATCATTGCATTCATTCATCACTCAAGTCATCACCCAGCCATCCATAAATTATAATCCCTACATGTACATCTTTTCATCATCTGCATGTATTACAGTACATCGATCCGACCATCAACCGATTCAGCCTTCCACTCGTCTAGGTCATATATTCTGTTGTCTAGACATCCATCCACTAGTCCATCATTTATACATCTCATCCATCATTTACTCACCAAACATTAATCCACCTTCCATTGTCCATCCACCCATCCATCTGTCTGTCAGAATATCCATTCAGTCACCCATGGATTCATCTATCCATCCACCCATTATCTACCCACCAAATATTATATGGACTCAATAATCCATCCTCCATCCAATCACCATTACCTCTGTACATTATTACCTCAACTAATCATTCATTAACACATCATGCCAACCCATTTGCTGAATAATGATCCATCTTTCCATCCTGTCCTCAATTCATCTATGCTGGTTAATCCATGAATTCAGCCAGTTCTTCTTACCCATCATCTAAATACCAAACCATACAGTATAACCGTTCATCAATCCACCATCTATTTATCCATCCGTCTATCTATTTGTCAATTCATGAAAGTATCTATCCATGCCTTCATCTACTTATCTACCAATTCATTCACCCATCCTTCATCCATCAAACCATGCATGTATCAACTAAACCACTAACCATAACCCAATCATCAGTTCCTTTACCTACTGTATACATCTAAGGATCCACAAATTCATCATACATCTGTTAACCTACCTATAAATTCATCCACCCACCCATCTACCATTCTACCATCATCCATGCACCAGTCTGTCCATCTGTTCCTGCATTCATCTAGCCAACTGTGCATCCTGCCATTAATAGAACATTCTCAATCTGTCCACAAAACAACTATCCATTCAGCAGATAATCGACCCATACATTAAACGATTCACTCACAACATTCACTCATGCATGCATCCTGTAATCATCCATCCATCCATTCACCACTATTTCTACCCATCCAGCATACAGTATGTCTGTGCATACTAATCCTTCAATCTATTCATAAACCAATCCATTCATTTAACCAACTGTGCATCCATCAATCAATCAATCCATGCATCCATCCATATTTCTATCAATCCACCAATCTTATGCTCTACCTAGTACCTACTCAATTTACCAAACCATGCATGAATTTGCCATTCCTCCATCCATCTCTCCCTCCATCCCTCCATCCATCCCTTTAATTCATTAATACATTATCAATAAGATTAAACGCTCATTGAATAAACTAATGATAGATTCTGTGTATCTGGGAATTTTATAGGCTAAAATAAGAATAATGTACAGTCTAACTGAATTGAAATGACTCTCTCTCTCCCTTTTTCTTTCTCACACACAAACACACACACACACACACACACACACACACACACACTGTCTAGACATTAGTGAGACCATTTTTATTAAACCATTTCTTATTTTATTGGTCAGCCAGGCAGATGGCGTCTGGAGGTAATAATTCTGAGGCTGTAGACACACACACACACACACACGCACACAGAGACTCATCCGTAAGTGTTAGTGTCTGTTGTTACCGGGCTGCTAGTCTGGCCAAGAAGCTGAAGAGGACTTCCATGAATACTGGATCCTAAATGAGGCTAAATGAAATGGATTGAAACTCGTACGCAGTTACATGAAGTTAAATGAGGCATGATGGGTAATGAAGCTACAGTATGTGAATCTGCACTGCTTCAACCACCGTCTAGTGCGGGGGGTGTCCAGATCCAGTCCTTGGAGGGCCAGTGTCCAGTTCAGTTTGTTGATTTTTTTTTTCTTCTGCTCAGACACGGCTGATTCTATTTAATCTGTTAATTGCCAGGTTCAGTGGGCGTGTAGTTACGTGTTGGTGAAGATTGGTCCTCCAGGACTGGATTCGAACACCTCCGGTCGTCTAGTGTTTCAACTAAAACTGACGTAAAAGCAAATTGAGGCTAAGTGACACTATAGGAGGTTAAATGTAAATATAAGGCACAGCAGGAGGTCGCATGGAGCCTCGTTTCATCTTTGTGTAACCCCGTTTATCCTGTTGTATCTTCAATTCACCTCATGCGGTGTCACCAAATTGGTTTAAATCACAGGGGAAAAAAAATACTTTGCAAGATACAGGAGACTAGAATACAGATTTTGCTTTTTATTTGTATGTATACAGAGTGTCGTATCTTCACGATAAATCACAACCGCGCCAAATACATGGAAGGGATTTTCTAGGCTTTGCAGTGTTACAGTGGAAGTGATGTATGGCGGCGAGTTATAAAGAAAAGGCTTTATAAATAATTCAAAACGAGCTCTGCTTATACTGTATTCTGTATTGAGGCGAAGACTTTCCACACATGTACATTTTAGTATCTTGTAGTCACCGTTACTCTTTTTAGGGCATGTTGGTCTTCAACTTTAAAAATTCCAAATAATGTGACATTTATACATGTATATAATCATTTATTCATTTATGGTTCATACCACTTTATCCTGTATATACAGGTCGCAGGGGGATTGGAGCCTATCTCAGGAGGGGATACACCATGGACAGGGTGCCAATCCATCGCAGGGCCCCACACATACACACAGGCAGTTTTGTGAATGCCAAATAGCCAGATGTGCATGTGTTTGGACTGTGATAGGAAACCAACCAAGCACATGGAGAACATGCAAACAGATTCCCGATGTGGGAATCAAACCCTCGGCCCTGGAGGTTCGCGACCACAGTGCTAACCACTACGACACTGCGCTGCCTTTCAAGCATTTCACTGCATATTGTACTGTGTATGACTGTGTATGTGACAAATAAAAATTGAATTTGATTTGAATTTGATATATTAGCGTAAATGAAAAGAAAACATACTTGGAACAAGTTTCGGTCAAAACAACATACATTAGTTCTTTGGATTAATGGCGTAAAACACTGAGAAACTCTACCTAGATATATATAATTATTAACATTTATAATCAAATTGATAATCATTTATTAAACCACCCATCCATCCAGAGCCAGAGAGGGACTGAAATTCAGTCGGAAGGGTGAAATACATACTTTTTATACAAGAAGCCGAACAATGAAACACACATTCTGGTGCAAAATCTTTTAAAGGTTGCATAATTTACTATTTAACATGTTAACACAGGTCTCAGAGCTTCCCCAAAGTGTTTGTGTGTGTGTGTGTGTGTTAATACTCCAGCTAAAATACCCCTCAGATACCCCTTTCATATCTTAACCTACCTTCGTTTTACTCCTTTTCCTAACACGCCATTTCAGTATCTATATAAATGAGCTAGTCCTACAGTATGGCAAATCTGAGACGGGAAAAACTTCTTCTTATATCAGGTCACATTAGGTGGAAATTAGCTTGTTTAAATCACAACCAATAAAAAAAAGGAATAAAAAAACAAAAAAACAAGGATTTTATTTTTCTCACGCCCCATCGAAATGTCTTCAACTGACTAAAAAAATTTTGTATAAAACATCCCTTTTCCATACTGTAGGTCATTTATTGCTTTATTGAACATGGCTAAGATGTTGTTCACACCAACTTCTAGAAATACTACAGCACCTAGAAAACAGCACTAATGAAATAACATGAAAACAGGAGGTTGCATCAAGTGAATTTATTGAAGGTCATGAGAAGGTAAAAAAGCAAGTTTTTTTTAATGATATTCTGATACTGGCCCGATGGTGTCGGTGCTTTTTGCCTGGAATAGCATACTGTAGATTAGTGCCTTATAGCATCAGTGGGCTTGTTGCAGTCTCAATGTCAGATGTTTGAATGTACTGTACTGTCATTTCTTTTCACTTTTTTAAATACCACATAAGCTCATAAAGAGTAAGCTCTTGAGACAGCAAGATTTACAACATCTCTCACTCCCAGCTCAGGGTAAGGCAGAGCAGAAGCGAGTGCAATAATCACATTTTATCGGACCTGAAGTGGCCTTCTAACGTAACGTAAAGGTGATGTATGGAGGCTGTGAATGACACCAAGGAGTGGCTTAATAAACCACCGGGGTATGAAACAGTTACTTCTACACATGTACAGTACCTTCGTTCTCTAGGTTCTCTAGGTTCTCTAGGATAAATTACACACAACCTCTCTCTAGAACCTCTTAGAACTAAACACATTATTATTATTTTGCCTCATCTAACCACAAAGCGCCACTTATCAAAGAGCATGTACTGTTTTCTTTTTTTAAATAAATGACTAAAAGACTCAGATCTAAACTCTAAGCTTATACCCATAGTGTTGTATAACGGCACTAAGCTAAACCTCATTTATTAACATGCCTTATATTTCAGCTAAATATGTAACCTCATTAAATATAATTGAATATTTAACCTCTTTAGGCTAAAACTAACTTATTAATCAGCATTATTGTTTATTTAGCTAAACCACACTATCAGATAACCTTGTTTACAATCTGTTCAATCTCATTTATTTAAACCCACTTAGTAATGTTTTGTAATCCTGATCAACCACATGTTATCCGATGACTAGCCTAATTTTTAGCTTGTTAAATAAACTTTACTTATCAATTAGCATCCTTTCATTTGGTTTAGCTAAATCACACTTAGTATTACTGTGCATTCTGCAAAATCTTCTTATGTTTCAGGCTAATTTTGTGCTTTTTATGGTAAATAAAATAAATAAATGACTAATTAGCCATTTAACCGTGACATGCTAAACCCTACTTAGTAATACTCTGCTAAACCTTAAATGTCATCATATCACTAGCCTTATTATTTTTTTTTATCATGTTTAGGTACACTTTATCAACTAACCTCCTTTAACATCTTTAACTAAACCCCACTTAGTAATATTATGTATTCCACTTAACCTCAAATGTCATCATATCATTAGCTTAATTTTTAACTTGTTACGCATGATAACATTTATTTATCTCCAACACCCTTTAACCTTTTTATCTATACCTTAAATAGTAATATTGTGTATTCCGCCAAACCATACGTACATGTCAGGTAACTAGCTTAATTTTTAGCATGTGAACCAACTAACATTTTCAAGTAACAAAGCTAGTGGTGAAGAGAGTCTCACAAAATGAGAGACTTGTTCATTTAATCTTATTTAAAAAATGATCTTACTTAAAAATTCAGATTCAAGCACTAATAACCTTAGCATGTGACCACGTCTTGTTTATATTATGAATGGGTATCAAAAAGTTTCGAAATTTGCGCGCCACAGATCCAGTCACTGTCGTTGCACGTCCTTTCTTAGATGCCTTAAAGCCTGGCAGTGAATTTGCTATTGACGGTTTGGCTCCTGGTGACTAATTCTTGATGCACAATGCTGCGAATGTCGAAAAAGATGATGATCATGCACTCGGTCGAGCTGCAGACCTGCCCTTTTCGGTCGTGGAGATGATGGGCTCTTCCACTGTGAAGACTGTTGCTTCGTCTCAGGGTCGTACCCGTACACCCAGGTTTAGTCACCGATAATGATCCTCTACATGAAGGACATGGCAGTTCTGGAGTGCCGGAGTTCTTGGCAGACTTCCACGCAATGTTCCTTCTGCTCCTGGATCAGCAGCCTGGGGACAAATTTGGCAGCAACACAGCGAATGTTCAAAACACACATAAGGATTGCCTAGACCGCCCTGCATGTGGCACACTGACAACGGTAGCAAGGTTGTGGATTGTTCTTTGATGATCATCATGCACAAATGGTTTTAACATTTTCATCTGGAATGATTTGTTGCAGCATCGCCATAATCATGTCAAACATCTCTGTCACAGATTTGCCCAGTTTCACATTTTCGCCACATGGTCAAAACAGCACCAGTTTTTTGGCACATTGACTTATGATGGTCGGTGCTCCCTGTGAGTGTGCGTGCAGCCTTGTGCTGCCATCTGCTGGCGTGTTGCAAAACTAGTCTCGGAACTTTTTGATACCACCTCATGCATACCTGTAAAATCAATTCACCGTGACTAGCAAGACCTTATATTAAGACGGTGATGAAGTCTGGACTGCAATTACAGTGTCTAATGCAGTTGTGCCTGTGTGTGGCCTGATGACTGAAACATACCCAGCTGTGGTGTTGGATTGTGGCCCGTGTGCGTGTGTGTGATGCCAGCTGAAGTGTGATCTCTATGCATTATCAGTAAGACCTACGGATGTTTGCGTATCACTTCCTAGAACTTCCCACCTACATTAGGTGAAGAACCATCAGTATTTCTGATTTGTAGGTAATTAGTCTAATCTCCACAATTCACTTGGAAACTACATCCCAACCAGTCACACAGCTCATGAATAGCCTGTACTATCGTTGGTATTTTCTCCTGACGCACTATTCAGTACGGCACTGTGTGGTTTGGGATGCAGCCCTTCTCATTGGCTTTGACCTTCATCTCATTCTTATTCCATCTCATAACGAAAAAAATGAAAGCACCTGTGTCCAAGCGAAGCAGCTGTGCTTTCTATTATGCTTGGCAAGGGCACCAGGAGAGATGGATAAGAGCTCTTCTTTCTGGAGTTAGAGAGAGAGAGAGAGAGAGAGAGTTAAGGAGAGCAACAGATAGGAGAGGGTTCGGATGAGGAGAAAAAGAAAAGGAAATGAGGAGATATGAGTCTTGTAATACGTTCACCAAGCACTCTGCTTGTTGATTCATCCGTCCAAGCGTCTATCATTCCATTAATCCGACCATTTAACCATTTATTGATCCATTCATCCATCCACGGCCTGGACTTGCTGGAAGGAGGACGCACGGTGAAAGGCAGGGTAGGGTTTAGGTATAAGGGCATCTTCATCACAACCAAGGATCAAGACCTTTTGGCTTTGTACACAAATAAATAGATAAATAAATAAATAATAAAATTTAATATAAAAGTAAAATAAATACATAAAAAATGTAAAATGTAAAGTTTAAAAAAAAAGAATGAATTAAAATAACAACGGTGCGTGTTTGAGTAGTTCAGGAAAAAAAAGAATCAACAAACTAAATGCAAAATAAAAACATATATATAATTATTAACAAGTAAAACTTTAAAGAGAAAAAATTAAAGAAATACCGTGAGAGATAAAGGTTAAAAAATAAAAAGCAGAAAGAAAGAAAGAAGAAAAGAGAACAATAAAAAGACCAAAATAAGAAGAAAGAAAAAACTAAGACTAAAAATGAAGAAACCCCCCCCCAAAATAAATAAATGACAGACCAAAAGAAATAACCTGAAAGTTTTCAAAAGAATACATAATGAAATTATTAAAGTAAAAATTAGATAGCAAAACGCTAAATTTTAATAAATAAATAAAAAAACAGAAAAAAATGTAAAATAAAATAAGAAATGCAAAATTTAAAGTAAAATAAAAAAATAAAGTAAAAATAAAACAGATTTTTTTAAATTTAAATTTAAAAAGAAAGAAGTAAAAATACAAAAATACAAAATAAATTAAGAAAAATGTATTTAAAAATAATTCATAAAAAAAAAAAAAAAGGTTTTTTTTGTTTTTTTTTAAGGGGGAAATAATAAGGCGATTTGCCAAATTGTGCACACAGTGAAGTAAAGTGTTTTTATGGACTGAGGCCATGCTTATGTGTACATGTGTACTTCGTAATGCTCGCAGTAGAGCAACACTTGAGGAAAATGTAATTCCAAAGATGATCGGTACAAAAATGTTGAGTGGACCGGATTAGTCTTGAGTACGGTTACTAAAACCAACGCATGGAGCTCGTCTCCGTTCACCAGATGTCCTTTGTAGGTCACATTCGGCCTGGAACGGCAATTCTGTTTTATGATAAAGAATCAGGGTTCGTATTAGATGGACGTTTGCTTTGAGGATGCTGGACGTCTCGTAACTGGCAGGCAGACGTCTGAGTGAGTGTGTGAGATGATGAGATATGGACTGCTTATGGATTACTCAGTAACTCAACAATCCGGGTAGTACAGCGGTGCGCTTCCTTACATCAGAGAAGACATTTCTGTTTTATCCTCCAGCTAGTGATCGTGTCACGCATGTCACATTGGACAGAAGAACCTCCGGGCCCATCCAGGACCCTCGTGAACGTGAGTTATAGCCGGCCTGGGAGCGTTTACTTGTGCCTCAGGAGGAGCTGGAATCTGTGGCTGGCGATACGCAAGTCTAGACCAACTGTCTCAACATCAGCACCAGGAACATTTTAAAGAATAAACGAATGAATCAATCAATTAGTGATCGAACTAAGATAATGTTATTTTGTTAATGAGAACATAGACTATAATTTTGTTGAACAATTGCAATTGATGACAACTTTATAAATTTTTGGAGAGAAACTGAGTCGTATTCAGCTGAGAGCCGAAAGAATCGAGTCTTAATGGAGTCAAATGATTCGATTCACTGAAAAGAATCACAGCATGTTCTGAACAAGAAGACACACTCGGTCTGCATGTTTATTCAGGCAGGCTGTGCCATCAATTGTGTCCTCTCCAGACTGGAGGACGCCTGTGTGTGCGTGTGTATGTGTGTGTGTGCGCGTGATGTCATTTAAATTCGCCTGAAGAGCAGCATTGTTAATTAAACTCAACATCTCATTATTCATATTCCCATCCCTGAAGGTCTTTCCTTTAAACTTCTCTCTCGCACACACACTCATGGTAGTTTTCTACATTCAGTGGCGATGTAGAAAATGTGTGTAATGATAGATTTGTTATTTGCATTATGGAAAATGTGTGTTTTATTGTTTGGGTCACATGACATGACTATCAATTACTGTTGACCTTTTACTTGATCTGTTGGCCTTATAGATTGGACCTGTTTGTGATCTCACACACACACACACACACACACACACTTTATCCAGTTATTTCAACACACTTACTATTTCTCTGTGTTATACAGATGACGGGCGATAAAGGAAATGATGTAATGTTAGAGGAAACTCGGTTCCATCACTCCGACACCTTACTGATTAATTTCCTGTAACAACACAACCCCCAGTGTTCTATCACTCAGTGAACACAGTAAACCACACGTCTGATCATGAGGAGTTAACATTTAATAAAAGCATGACACACACACACAGCTAAATAAATACCAGTGACATACATTATGGGTTATGATGTCATTAGGAATGGATTGTTAACATTTGTCTAATTTGCATGTTTTTAGATAAACTTTGTCATCCTTATTAAACTAAATGAAGTTCCTGTTCATTTAGAAATTGTGTGTGAAAAAAGGAAGAGATAAAAAGACGGTGAGAGAGAGAGAGATGTTCAGGTCGCTCTATAAGGCTGCTGAGGTTTGAAGTCCGTTGCCACGGATATAAAGGAACAGTTTTGTCTAGAACACACACACACAAGCAACTGCACACACACACACAGAGGTGACGGTATGTTATTTTATATTTTGTGTGTGTGTGTGTTAAAGAGGTAAAGAATGCCGTCGACGTGAGGACGGAGTGATTTATGGCCTCAGGCAGGCGGAGCAGGGTGGGCCGCGTCCCGAATCCAGTTTTAGGGAGACCGTGTCCATGTCCTCCCTCTGGAGCAGGTCTGTCTCACTAGACATGATGTGTCTCACCAGACAGGTAACTGCTTCATCTATATTAATGTTCTCCTACAGAGAGATAGAGAGAGAGAGAGAGCCTTCACAGTTTCACAACCAGGAAGTGTGATTGATACGCTAATGAATATTCATAACTTGCTTCATCTCATTTGCATATTCATTACTCTGTGACTCAGCAGGAAGCGAGACACAGACAAAGTGAGACTGTAGGGGGGTATGATGGAAGGGGAGAGCGAGAGAGAAGACACTTAAGAAAAAAAATTTTGAAAAGTAAAAAGCATTTATGGATAAAGAAGTTTTTATGTAAAATGATGCATAAAAAAAGAAAGGCAGATAAAAAATAAATAAATATGAAAAAGATGCAAAGAACAGAGTAAAAGATAATGCAAAATAAAGTAACAGAATGAAAATGTACTAAAGAATACAGAAGAATAAAGAAAAAAGAAAGAAAGGAAGAAATTCTACTAGAGAAAGAAATGTTAAAAAGCAAGAAAGCAAGTTTAAAGCCATTAAGAAAGAAAGAAAAAACATATGAAATACAAAAACATTTAGAAAAGTAAAATAAAGAGAAAAAATACAAAGTTTGTAAACAACAAAATAAATAAAAAATTACACAAAAATATTGAAAATGAAAGAAAACAAAGAACCAAGTAAAACGTAGGTACAGAATAGACCAAAATAAATAAATGAGAAAGTAACATGAAATTTACAAATTTACAAAATTAGATTAGCTGAATTTTGATTAAAAGAAAAAGTAAAGGCAAACTAAAATGAATAGAAATTTAGTAGAAATTATTTATAAAATTAAGAAATGATTTTAAAAAGAAGGAAGTAAAATTAAATAAATGGAAAAGTAAAATGCATAAAGAAAAATAATTTTAAAAAAGTAGGAAGAAAGAGAGAAAGGAAGAAAGAAAGGCAAATAAAAACTCATAGAAATACAGAAATTAATTTTTAAAAAGGAAATAAAGTAAAAATTATAAAGAAATTAGAGGAAATTTTTTTGTAAAATGTAAAAAAAAAATATGAATATAAAATTAAATGATGTAAACAATAAGTAAAAGTAAGAATTCGTATAAAAAAAAAACAACAAAACGAAAAACAATCCAATGTGAATAAAAACATTAAAAGACAAAAACTAAATAGAAAATAGAATAATTCTGCACGAAAAGGGAAAAATAATGAAAAATAAACTGACTAAATGAAACTTCATGAACTCTTGATAAAATTATTAAAGAGTAAAATAAAGTACAATTTTAAATAAAAAGGGAAGTAATAAAGAAACAAGCAAAATTAAAAACAGTTCAAAATAAAATGAATTTAAAAAACTAGAAAAACAAAATAAATGTAAAAAAAAGTTAAAATATTGCGTTTTAAAAAGAGGAAAAGGAAATAGCTAAATATGTATCAAATAAAATAAGAAAGCAAACAGTAAAAAATAAAAGATTCTGGACCTTGGCTGACGTCTCGAACCAGCTGATGAAGCCGTGCTCTCGGCAGAACTGCTCCATCCTGGGGTAGGTTTTTGCGAAAGCGTCGTCTTTTTCCTGGTCACATTTGTTGGCGAGCAGCACAGCGGCGATCCGATTCCCGCCAAAGACGCTCACCTTGTCATCTAAATCCTCCTTCCACTTCCTCACTGCCTCGAACGTGCACGACCGCGTCACGTCGAAAACCACGAATGCGCCGATGGCGTCGCGGTAGTACACACGTGTCATGTTCCCGAAACGCTCCTGACCTGCGGAGAGACACGTGATATCGGGAAGAGACACTAGCTAACTAAAACTAAAAATATATATTTTTTAATGAGGAACGTAGCTATGACTAGCTAAAGTTTAACAGTGAACTCTAACTAGTCATAAATTGTAGGATTTGAAACGGAACCAAAATCTGTAAAACCGTTTTACCCCCCACAGCTCAAAACCTGGTTGCCTCTGCCAGGGGGTTCAGCAACAAATGACACAAAGACAACCTTAAAGTTTGGAACAGAGCCCAAACATTTGAGAAATCTCTCTCACATGAGCGTCACACGCAGGAACTTTGTTCTGCAAGAGATTTTGAGGCATTAAGAGTCTCGTGCTGCGACGGAGGAACCACAAGCAGGAATAATCAGCATCGGCCAAGAACTCCTGTAATTCTTAAATCATCAGATTTCACAATCAAACACTTCTTGATAATAAACATCTGTGTGTGTGCGTGAGATCTTCACCTGCGATGTCCCACAGCTGCACCCGGATCGTGTCCTGGTCCAGGTCGAGCACTTTGAGGGCGAAGTCCACTCCGATGGTGGCCCTGTAGTTAGCGGAGAAGTGCTGGTGCACGTAGCGCTTGATGATGCTCGTCTTCCCGACGCCGAGATCTCCGATCACCAGGACCTTAAAGCGGTGCTCCCTCTGCTGCATGTTGAGCCACGAATGAGACGGAGCCGATCCGGTGCTTTAGGTCCCCCCCCTCAATTGAGGATTTAGGGATTAGAGCACTCGGGCCAGATCCTGAATCATACTGAACCCTATATAGTGCACATCTTGGGTATTAGTCAGAATGCCCAAATCAATATGGTTATGTATACATGGGAATACTCCATAAATATTGGCATCCTGTATAAAAATTTGTTCTATGATGTTAAATTCAAGAGTAACAAAAAAATTTTTTTTTAATGTTGGCACCCCTAAGAACTCTCCCTCACAGGACCTTTCCTTTAAGCACCAGATTTATACAGCATTTAAGAATAATTATAACATTGCATATAAATAAAGAGCTCAAGGACCCTTCAGTGCTATTGACGGGTCATTAAACAAGGCCCTCAGCCATATTATAAGATAAAAAGTGACTAGCTAAGGTCACCTACAAACTGCTGTAAACATGCATATCTAAATAATTATTTATTTTTTACACAACTTGATGTGCCTGCAATTTCATTTGCTTGCTTGCGTGGGGGGGGGGGGGGGGGGAACCAAAAA
>JAQMYJ010000003.1:25854850-25875464 GCA_030014305.1 Clarias laeviceps | reverse complement strand
AAGTTATTTGGATTTTTACAACATTATTGTTGAAATACACAGTCCTGAAAAAGGGACGTTTCTTTTTTTGCTGAGTAAATAAAAAAATCGAATTTATACAGAATTAAACAAATTCTGTTCATAAGTTTCTGTTGACCCATCTATCTGCCCACTATCTGTCTATCTGCCTGTCTGGCTGTTTTTTTCACCTCTCTGTTTATCTTTCTGTTTGTCTTTTGGTTAGTTGGGCAGTCCTCCCATCTATCTATCTATCTATCTATCTATCTATCTATGTGTACATCTGTCTGTCTGCCTGTCTGTGCCTATCTATCTATCCATCTATCTATCTGTCTATTAATTTAATAATTATTCTATAAATAATTATTATTAATTAAATTTGATTTGTATGGCGCTTTTGCATGTGTGTGTAATATGTATAAGTTAAAATGATCAGATTGTCCCTGATCATATTGATCTGTTTGTTAATCTGAGTGTCTGTCAGTTTGTCTGTCCATTAGTCTTTTCATCTATCTATCTACCTATCTACCTATCTATCTATCTACCTATCTATCTATCTATCTATCCACCAGTCTGTCTGTCTGTCTCTCTGTCTGTCTGTCATTTTACCTCTCTGTTGATCTATCTATTTGTCTGTTGGCTATTTAGTCAGTCCTTCCATTTATTTTTCTATCTATTAATATACAGTATCTTTCTGTCTGTCTGTCTGTGTCTATCCACCTGTCTATCTGTTGATCTATCTATCTGTCTGTCTAGCTATTGATTCAATTCAATTTTACTATAGCACTTTTAACAATGCTGATTGTCTCAAGGCAGATTTACAGAATCAAAATAAAATTAGGGAAATGAATATGAAATAGCTGAGAGCATAAGTTTAAATTATCAGATTGTCCCTGATCATATTAATCTGTTTATCTAGATATCTCTAAGTATATTTAGGCATTTGGCAGATGCCCTTATCCAGAGCAACTTACATTTTTGTTTTATCCATTTCGTTATACTGTACATCTGAGCAGTTGAGGGCCTTGCTCAAGGGCCCAACAGTGATAACAGGGGTTTGAACCTGGGACCTTTTGAACCGTAGTCCAATGCCTTGACCATTGAGCTACACCTGACCACTGATCTATCTGTCTGTCTGTCTGTCTGTCCACCTGTCTATCTATCTATCTATCTGTCCTTCCATTTCTTTGTCTGTCTGCCTGTCTATTTGTCCACATGTATACTGATCTATCTAATTGTTTTACCTGTAGTTTTATCTATTTGTTTTCTCTGTTTTATGATACTGTTTCAAAATTGTTGTTCGTGTACTTTTTACATTTTCTAATTCTGTTTTATTTGTAGCATTGTGAATAAGATTGTTACAAAATGTTACTCTTATCTGAATGAAATCTGACTGAAATCTGAATGAAAAACAAAAATTTAACTGGATATTCGGAGGGGAATAAAAACAGCGAAACTGCACGCAAGCTTTTATCGACTTGATGGTTAACGTTTAAGCCGAATCATGCTGAATCACGAAAAACAGGATGTCTAGGCAGAGGCAGGAAGTAACAAAGAATGATAACTGTTACATAAGTCTGTTTTTAGTTGTCTAAACTTTCTTTTAGCTTTTCTTACATCTAACATGTAATATATGTCTTATTATTTTCTATTCACATCACTACATTAAATAAAATAATAATATAAAATAATGTGTTTGTAAAGGCTTTAAGTAATTTTCATCAGCTAGATCAGCTGTCTAGATCGTGAAATTGATGTCCATTCCTCACAAATCTAACCTTTAACCTTTAATGGTTTTATCTGCTACTTCTACGCACACATTGTATTGATCTTAGCAGTTTGCTTTATCACAACTACTGTTTAGATTTCAGATAATTTACATGGTCAAAGTTCTTATCAATGCTAACTAACCTTTGAGAGCGTAGCAACAAAATCGTTGTTAGACTTAAATATATAATAATATATTTTAGATAATATAATATTATAATATATAATAATAAATTCTTCAGCGAAAGTTAAATTAGAGATTAAAATTCTTCACTCAAGTCAAGAAAGATTCACAAAATATCCAATTATATGTTGATTTCAGTTACAGTAACTTAGGTGTTTTGTGAATCTTCCTTGACTTGAGTGAAGAATTTGAATCTCTAATTTAACTTTCACTGAAGAATTTATTTAGCTGAATAAAATAAAAGCCTCTCCGCTGGGTGTGTTAGACACTACAGAGGGACACTGAATGCAGGAAGAATTTATTTCCAGTTCTATCTAGTGCAGTTTAGATAGGGAGCAGGGAGTAATTTTGGATTCAGCCTTAATCAGTGATCTAATCAGAG
The DNA here is from genome assembly GCA_030014305.1 of Clarias laeviceps. Lineage (NCBI taxonomy): Eukaryota > Metazoa > Chordata > Actinopteri > Siluriformes > Clariidae > Clarias > Clarias laeviceps. The sequence continues at coordinate 25,873,134 of JAQMYJ010000003.1, read as the reverse complement.
TCTGTGTGGAAAGACTGATTAAATTTAATTGGCCTCTGATTCAATTCAGGCTTGATTAATTTGCAGACTGATTAATTTGCTGCCACTGACGTTTCTTGTGCACAACCCAGTTCTAATCTTATGTAAGAAAGTCATATACTGTCTTAGTGGATGTAGCAAAAATAATTTTATGTCTAAGACCGTTAGATAAACAAAACTTGAACTTAAATTTGAAAGTATTGAAACAGCCAAGCCATTTTATGTAGTTTTTCTTTTGGTTTGTTTTGGCTATAAACTGAAGACATTTTGGTTTGGGATCAAAAGACGAGCATGAGAGACGCTAGATCAAAACTTCTGATATTTCCTGATGTTTATACCTAGATGTGTTAAACAATGTAAAATATGACACTCTTTGTTTAAACTCACCTGTTTTTCCAAGTGATTAGAAATATTGGACTGACCGGGGTTTGCTGATGTCCCCTGTTAACAGAGGTGAAAAGTAACTAAGTAAATTTACGTAGACACTGTAATTATAAATATTTAACATATCTTTACTTGAGTAGTTTTATTAGAAAATATATATTTTTTTACTTTTACTCCACTACATCATGCAGGAAATATCTGTACTTTTACTTCACTACATTTCTGCATGGCATTTCGATACATACATAAGCACAGTGGTGTGTGGGAATTTAGTCATCTGCTGAGTTATGTGTAATTGTGTTTCCTTAGTAACATGCGTAATAATGTTATAGGTTACAGGAGGGGAGCTGGGAGCAGACAGACGAAAATAGCACATTCACAGTCAGGAAGCAGAGAGAGAGGGAGAGAGTAGTACTATAAGAAAGTCTATTTTTAGTGAACTGGTAAATGGAGGACTTCTACTTTTACTTGAGTGATATTTGACTTCTGGTGTTCTCCCCGTGCTTGGTGGGTTTCCTCCAGGTGCTCTGGTTTCCTCTCACAGTCCAAAGACATGCAGATTAGGTTCATTGGTGTTTCCAAATTAGGTGGCATGGTGTTATGCACCACTGATGTTATGCACCTCCAGGGTCTGGGTTTGATTCCCAGCCAGGTTCCATTCCTGTCTGTGTGTGCATTGAGTTTGCATGTTCTCCCTGTGCTTGGTATGTTTCCTCCCACAGTCCGAAGATATGCAGATTAGGTTAATTGTTATTCCCAAATTGGCCGTAGTGTGAGTGTGTGTATCGTGTCCAGGGTGTACCTTGCCTCGTACAGTAAGTCTCCTGTGATAGGCTCCAGGCCCGCCGTGACCCTGAATACAGGATAAAGCGGTATGTAAGTGAGTATCTCTACTTTTCCTTAAGTGCAGGCTGTGTGTACTTTGCCCATCACTGCCCCCTTATATTAATTTAATTTAATCAGCCATTTGCAAATTTGCAATACTGCAGCTCAGTGTAAAATCTGAAAATGTGAACTTTTCTGTCAGTCTCTGTCAGAGAGCAGTGATTCAGTTAGTGTGTGTGTGTGTGTGTGTGAGCACGCACGTGCAGGTTAATTTGAAAGTCGTCCTACACAGTAGCCCCTCTCCTCTCTCGTCTCACAAGTGCAGGTTTTATTTTTATTTTATATTTTGTATTAATTATTCGTATATAATTTTTTTGGGGGTTGTGGTACATGCAGCGCAGGGGCAATTCTAGGATTTAGTAAGTGGGGGGGCACAGGGGGGACCATGAACCAGGTGGGGGGGGGGGGCTGGCCCATGGGAAACAGATTCAATTATCTTGAATACATAATGGCTTAGAAGACATTAAGCATGATTTACAAAATCTTGAGCAATGTCCTGTAAGCTAACAGGAGTAGTAATAAGTTAAATGTAGCACTGCCACAAGTGTCTGAAAATCATTTAGTATTTTTGGGAAAAGATTTTTGCACATTTATTCATAACAACAACTGATAAAGTATATCTGTTTACTATTTATGTGGTGATCAGTGCTGCTGCTAAATCATCTCTATTCAGCAGTCTACCGATGAGTCTTGATCTCAGGGCAATATTTAAAAAAAATTCACTGACTGTATACACACCATAAACAGTGTGACGTGTCGTGGTTGAGTCATGTTGTGCGTCTCTCTCTCTAAGCCAATGAGTGAGTGACGGCGCTCTGAGTGTGTAAGTCATTGACATTTGGCATTGTCAGGTTGACAGTACATTTGCCAAATTAGTTAGGGGGGGCAATCATATTTCTGGGGGGGCGGTGCTACCCTGTGCACCCCCCCCCCCCTCTAGAACCTGCCCCTGGTGCAGCGTGAATTCCAAGATGTCCGGAAGCGAGCGCAAAAGAAGTGGCGATGAAACTGGTACCGCTAAGAAACGGCTAACGATGGAGAAAATAATTGAAAGAACGAAGAGAGTTGAAAAGATGGCAGACATCTTGAATTGATGTTCGCTTGAATTGTTCAACAATCAGCACGATCATGGAACATGTTAGTTTTATACAGTGTATAGCCAATTGTGTTAGTATCCTAGTACCTAGACAATGTTTGTTGGACTTACGAACAAATTGGACTTACGAACAAGTTCGCGTAAAAGGGGACTTACTGTATATAGTTGTATTAACTGTAGTTGAAGTGTCTGAGAGACATGTTAGTTAGAGACATGTTCTTACCTACCCAACTCTTTTGCTTGATCTCTATCTGATAAATAAAAGTGTCCTAAAAAATTTTCTTATTCTAAGAGTATGTGAAATGTCTCCCGTACAAGTCCCTGTGTAGGAGCTGTTACTATGGAAATAATAACATATTAGAAAATAACGCACACCTTCTGACCAATCGGATTGAAGCACAGTCACACTGTGGTTAATATTATAAAACATTTACGCTCATATGGATATGAGTTGTTTGCAGTGTTTATTTATTTATTTTTTATTGCATTGCATGTAATATGTGTTAGGAATCTGTGATACTGGATGTTCAAATCTGTTCATAGTGTGTTAAGAGATATCAGCAGAATTGCTTTTGATTAATCAGCTGTGGAAAACACAGCCCTGATGTTACCATGAAGTTTCTGTCAATTGCCCCAAATCCCATCACCGTTTTGATTACTGTAAGATACACAATTAGGAAAAATGTTTCTTTAAGAGTAATTTAGACAGTTAAAGCTTCTTAGCTGCTCTCACTTCAAACCCAGTATGATTACTTGTGTCCCAATTACACTCCCAACCGATCACCATAAAGAAAGCAATTTCCACGACAACCGTGACTCACAGCCCATAATAATCACACAACAGGGTGGAATGTGGAGGAATTAGTCACATGGTGTATTTTTTATTTATATTATTATAACCTGTGTGTGTGTGTGTGTGTGTGCGCATAGCCAATATGAAGTAATGACATTTATTGGATTTAAATTGAGAAAGCGCAGATGTGAAATCTAGGTGGCCAGAGACAATAAACAGCTTTCTGTCTAAACAGTGCATGTGTGTGTGTGTGTGTGTGTGAGAGAGAGAGAGAGAGAGAGAGGTGGGCGATTTGGTGTAATTTTTGCAAAGCGCTCTAATTTGCAAGTGTGATGTGTGGTTTCTGTGAGTGTGTGTGAGTGAGAGCGAATATGTGTGTGTTGGAGACCCTTACTGTACATCATTTTTGCCCCCACACTGTAATTACATAAGTGTGCCATCTGACAAAATGCACACACACACACACACACACACGTTTAACTTTGATGGTCGCTAAATGCGTATTTAAAGTTTACGGCTTCCTGAGTGACACAACAGAAAAGAGTTTGCAATACCATCAGGAGATACAGAAATTGGCCATGATGTCTAGGTGGGAGGGGCATGTTCTTGGTCTCTCCTGTCAATCATAGCGACCCTAGCTAACCCTGGCCATTTTTTAGCTCACGCATGCTGAAGAAGGTGGATAGCGCTTACTTGTGAGTGTGTTACACCACCCTGTGATGCAGCAGAATTTTAATGAGCAGAGGAATCATGTGTTAGTCTTCACCCTTATCATGTGACAGTGGATAACAGGACGGGAATTGTTAGATGATCTGGTCTAAATAAATCAATAAAACACATCAGGGTTGGATAATAATCAACCTAATCGTGGTAAGTGTAACCACACTTCATGAGTGTTTCCATACACACTTCATTACAATCACAGAGTCGTGGATCTAGTCCATATTTTTAATAACGATTCAAAAGATATGGAATCTTCCCACACAGTAACACCATGATCTCGAAATGTCCATAAATAATAAAAAAGGTAGATGACTCTAAATAGCCATAAGCATCATTTTGCACAACATAAAACTATTTTAGAATCATAAAACAAAACTCACCATAACGATATAATTTCACGTTCTATACGTCTCTATATCCAATATATCCAACAAAAAATAAAAACCAACCAAATGTACTTGTAAAAAATGTAATAATAGTAATAATAAGCACTTATAGCATCATTTATACAGTTTGAACTGGCACAAGTTGAGAAGTTTGTTACAAGCAGGATTCGAAAAACATTTTTATTTATTTTCAAATGTAAATAATATTTCTCCAACAATATTCCATCCTTCCTTGAAAACAAAGAGAACATTAGTTTATCCTGTATACGGTGTAGGTTGTTTCATGTATAAAACATGTCTCTGATAAGTGCATTCAGATTTTGGGATATGACTATATATTTTTTTCTTGTGTATGATTTTAAGAAATTATCAGATACTGTATTGCATTCTATTACTTTCAGTTCATCTCACAGGATATCAACAGATAAATATTTTTCTCTAAAAAAGAAATGTAAACAACAACTCGAATGAGCTAAGTGAAGAAAAAGATATCTAAGATGGGAAAAGAGAGACATTTTTAAATAAAAAAAAATCTTTGTTTCTTTCAAATAAAATGTATTTATATCACACACACAGGGCTAAATCGGTACTTTAATATTTTTTATACTCACACAATTTTGTCCTATAGAGCCCTTAAATAAAGATAACTCACAACTCTAACTCAAAAAACACTTTTGATTTTAAATTACCACGTAACATTTAAATTACCAATTTGATGGATTGGAAATAAAAGTGAAAACCCTGAATTCAACTGATTTCATTTAATAAATATATATATATATATATATATATATTTTTTTTTTAAATAAAAAATTATTTTTTTTATTATAATGTAAAAGAAAAGAATAATATTGTCATTTTCAAGTAAATTTTTTTTATATGTGTATTATATAATGCAGGTGTTTTAAGTTTTAAGTTTATTTCATACTATTTATTTATTTACTTATTTGCACACCATGTGGGACTGTAATTCTGTAATAATTTAATTATAAATTTTAATACTTAATTATAAATATTACTTAAATCTCTATTGTTATAACTAGTTAAACTAATATTTTATACAGTGCTTGAACTGAAAATATTTAAAAACTTTAATAAGGTCCCAAATTAATTTGAACATACAAAATTCTCTAAAATTTCATTTTTACCTCATTTCCCCCTAAAATATTCTTTTTCATGTCTTTTCATCGTTTCTTTTGACGCAGAATTACACTTTTGCAGTAAAAGTGTTCAGATGAGGTACGTTATATTTACTGCACGCTTTTATATTTTATAGTTTTTATTCTCAAAGATCTCCACGTGTGACCCACATTCATCTAAAATAAATATAGGAATCAAATTCAATGTGAGTTCACTGTAGTATTGCTTTACATCTGGAATATTTTAATATTCAATTTTTCTTTTTCTTTTCTTTTTTTTTTTACAAAAAGCAATACAGTGCTGTTAACATAGAAACGTCTGACGTCATCATTTTATTAAATAAGCTCCTTTGGCACTACAAACTAATAATTTTCTATTCAATATACAGTATAACAACTAGCTATTTGAATAGCATCATATTTGTTATCGGTACATGTGGGTGTAAGCTATAAGAAATGACATCTTTTAAGTTTTTGCATGTTTGATTATTCATTTAGTATTCTATGGAGAGTTTTATTTTTAAGGTTTTCATGAGGTGAACAAAAAAAAATGCATTTTTTAACCATGAATTTGTATGTTGAGAAACTGTATGAAAGGGACTCAAAATTAATCATTTCATTATCACTAGAATGATATTTCTGTTTGTGGTAAAGTAGATTGTATTTTGATTAAATAAGATAAAAGCCCTTTACGAATGAAATTGCAATCATAAATGATGACGCTGAGTGTTGGTGAGTATTAAAATTTGAATAAAATGCAGTGAACTATTACTCTATTGATTATCATTAGCTAAACAGATAGCAAATTAATCAATTCATTCATTTGATTCACTGAATGATGACATCAAATGTATTGATTCCTTCACCTGATTCATTGTTATCAATATCAAATGAATTAATTCATTCCCCTGATTCATTAAGACAATCTTGAATGAATCAGTTCCCTGATTTGATTCACTGTGACAATTTAAATGAATCGATTTCTTAACCTGATTCATTGAGACAATGTCAAAGGAATCAATCCATCAATCTGATTCATTGTGGCAATCATTACCTTAACACTCCAGGAGATTACACTGTTAAATTCACTAGTATTTGTTTCACTAGTATTGTGTTCAATTCTGCAAAGAAAAAAAAAAACACATCTAAACAAAAAGCAGACACAGAGGTATGATAAATTTGGTCCCACACTATTCAAAGTTTACCAAAAAAAAATTACATTCATAAAAAAAAAAAAAAAAAAAATGGAACATCCTGGATGTTGGGAAAGCACAGGAACATTGGTGGACCGAAAAAAGTAAAAGGAGAGAATATTTAGAAAGGAAAGTATAGGAAAGTAGAAAAAGGGAACAAAATAAAAGATGACAAATTGTTGTTTATGAATATTTACAGGCTTTTGCAGGACAAGCACTTTGTGCAGAGTCTTTTAGGTCAGGTCCTTGAGCCAAAGTGCAGATAAAGCAAGTCCTTAGTTTTACCTTATCCATTTGTGTATGCATGTGTGTGTGTGTCTTTGTGTGTTTTCATCACACACGTTCCAGTTTGGAGTGTTTCTCCTCCACCCTCTCTATACTCCGTGCCCAATGCAAGCTTTGGAGAGATGGTCCTCGTTTCACTGTAAGTTTTCTGGTCCCCGTTATTCCAAACACACACAGACAGAGTAAACACTTCATAAAATATTTCTAATTAGATGAGAGCCATGTATGTTTAAGGCCACTACCAAACAAAACAAGAAAAAAAAAAAAAAAAAACATAATTTTACATTAAATGTCCATAGAAATTCTTCGGTAACCTCTGCATTTGGCCAAATGTTGCGGTGAGAACATGTAAACACGCACACTACACACTGTATGTCTGTGACGCTCGTCCGATTTTCAGTCCTCGTACAGATAAATGATGCTCTAGTCTATTATCCCAGAATCAATTGTTCTGTTGTTTCAGCATTGCAACCTGATTTTGTCAAAGTACTCATTTTCCATCTTTTTGTCTAAGGTCCTCATAAGGATGAGGAATTCAGGCGCTTGCATTTGTATATGCATTATGGTCTTGTCTAGCACACCATTATTCATCCATTTCAGCACTACACACCTTTCTCATGTCTCAGATGAGTTTTTCACTCTCTCTTTTGTGCTATCTGTATAAGAGCCCCCTCTACTGATTGAAATTAACAACAAGAACATGTAAAGCTTTGCTCCAGTAAACAATTTACTTATAAATCGCTTGGAAATTATTCTTAGGAATAAACATTTTAATGTGGACCTTACTGGCATTGAGGGAACTTTCAAAATGTGTGCAGCTATAGTCTTAGGACCAAACCGTATTTCTGGGAACTGAACCAATAACTAGCTGCACAAGAGTCAATTAAAAATGTGAAAAAATGGCTGTAGATCAGCGTTTTTTTAAAGATGGACCATCTCGCCTTAAATTTTAATGAAATACCCATGACCTATGGGCTAAAAGGTAACTCATCAACGGTACATAATTGGACCGTAAGGAATTCCATTATACCTTTGAAGAATGCATTTACATTGTACTTTGGATAAAAAGGACACCATTATTCATCTATTCAGCACAGATTTTTTTTTTCCACCTTTTTATATATTTCCTTTTAATTAATATCCTTACTCCAGTTTCTTTCTTTTACCATCTTTAGGTGCCTTAGAACAGTTTAAAAGAATTCCTTATTACGCTTCCTACATCTTTCGCAACTCTGTCCATGTCGGTCCAAATTGATTCTCAAATTAATACTTCTACCCTTGTTTTCTTTTTTATACATTGATGGTCAAACATAATACTCATATTATTATTATTATTATTATTATATTTCAAACTCTCATCATTACAAAGACTGTATGTCTACTATGGAAAAGAGTACTCCCTCTTCCTTTTCTTTTTAAATATAAATTTCATCCCTCCATCACTTCTGCCTCCTTGCACCGCTGTCAATTTTCTTCAGAATGTAGCATTTGTTTGTGTTTCATTTCCTTGCTATACTTTTATCTCTACATCAGCACCCTTGTTCCCTCATTTTTCACCTCTACACCTATAAAATCAGTAAATTCCTGTAATATCTGTCTGTTGGCACAAGCATGCAAATATGGAAAAAAAAACCCGCATACAGTATGTATTACCTCATATCTCTTCTTCCAGGATATTATTAATCATTTCGATACCACACCGTCCCTCCTGTCTGAGTCTAAGGTTCTAGAGAACTGGCTGTAGTTCTGCACTTGTGTTTGTATTACATCCTCTGGGATGCCATTATTCATCAATTTCAGCGTTACCCTCCTCTTTCATCAGTTCTCATCTGAATATTCACATCCTTCTTCCTCCTTTTCTTATTTCTAAGGTCCTTATATCCTCCCTAAAATGCCGTTATTCATCAATCTCACATCAATTTATAAATATTCCCACACTCATTGCCTCATTTCCCATGTCTTGTCTCGACAGTCCACTTAAGGACGAGTTGCTCTGGCTGTTCGCCAAATTTAACAGTGACAACATGTAAACACGCACACCAGAAAACCATTATCTTATATCTTGTATTAATATTCTCTGCACATTCTTGCCTCCAAGGTCTTCACAAGGACGAGGAGCTCTGGCTGTAGTGCCGCAGTACCAAACACTCGTATTTGGGGGACGAGCCAGAGGCAGGAGAATTCGAGATGCTTCCTGATGCCACAGAATCTCTAAATGGCGACGGCGGCGTTAGCGTGAGAATTTCCTCCATTTCACTTTTCGAAGCTTGCGGCTCGGGTCCCGGCGTTTCCAAAGTCTTCTCTTTAACGGCAGAAGGACCGTCGAGGGGGCAGGAAGCGGGTGCATGGCCCCCGTTTGACTCCACAGGTGGAAGGGGTTGAATTTCAGCATAGGTCGTCATGGTGGCAGGCATGGACATGTCTCGGGACAGGAAGTAAGGGTGTGGGACTTTAGAAGAGCGTGGCGGTGAAGTTGACAGCATCATGCTGTTCAGTTCACTAATGTTAGCAGTGAAACGGTTCACAACACAGCTGATTTGCTCCATTAGCGAGCCCTGGGATGAGCTAGAAACTCCAGCTATTCCCACGGCTCCACTCGCAACCCCGCCTCCGCCGGATACCGCGGCTCCTGCACATGAGCCGCTTTCTCCACGGGATGACTGGCTGACGTACGAGGAAACGCTAATGATCTGTTCATCATCGGCGCCTTGGTTCTGCGCTAGAATTTCCCCCGTCCTCTGACTCACGGTGCTGATCGGTGACGGAGTCTGCGGCCGATACGTTATCGGATATCGCTCCTCGCTCTCTGAGACTTCGTAAAGCATTTTATCCGTAGCGCTTTCAGGCGTGACATCCTCCGACGCCTTGGAAAAAGGTTTGATCACGGCCGTCTGGTTGTTCTCGCGCTTTTTGATGTGAAAGGAGAGACGCTGCCACAGGTGGCCACCTTTGGAGTTGCGCTCCGTCTGAGCCCACGTCACTGATTTACCGTTAGAGCTGCAAAAAGCAAAAAACAAACAAACAAACAAATTATTCATTCTTGCCACAACAATGAGTTCCAAAATCAGGCAGTAAAGAATGAGCCAACAGCTCGAACATCATTTTATAAGGAAAATTAGAAAATTTTCTATATGTTGTGTGATGCAGCCCAATGTCAAGCAGAGTTCCTCTATCATCTCAAAAGTGTGAAATATACCTCTATAGTTTAAGAACAACACATCATACTTTTTCAACCCAGCTACAGTCACATTTATTGTTGTGGAACATCATTCCGCGACCAGCCTCTACTTTTTTTTCCAATGTAAAGTTAATCAGACAAAAAAAAAAAAAAACAGCGTCACGTTACAACAAACCTGCAAAGTGTTCATTCCTCTGTCCTGAGGTTACACCCTTCATAAATCCAATTTATTCTCCTTCCATAAAGCTAGAATAAACATCTCCTTACGGAAAATCTTCCAAATTAAAATTTACACCAAATAATTCCCTGTCTAAGTGGTTACTATAGAAACGATAACATGTCAGAACAAGTGCATTAACAGAATGAGCTCATTACCATCAGAGCTGCTGTTTTAGGGGATAAATCAACCCTCACTGACCAATCAGAACCAAGCATTCAGTCGCAACACGGTGTAATGCCTGCTATCAGGATGCTCCTGGCTGGCTTCCCTATTATGACTGTTGCTATGGTTACATCTCTGAGAATGGTACTTTACTCCGTGTTTTGTCTTTTTCTTCAATCCTTTACACCTGCTGTAGACTAAACATGCGTATTGTTTTTTAAAAAAAGCCACACAGAAAGTAAAATCATTGTTATGGTTAGTCTGAAGAGTTGTACACAAGTCTGAGGTTAGAGACGCCTGCTTAACGAGATGAAAAGAAATAGTTAGCATGTTTGAATTATTATTCATGTATTCGTCCATCCATCGATTATTTCATTCCTATTAGATGTGTTAAGCGAATCGACCGAGACACAATGATATTTCATAGTTGACGTGATTCAAGGACATTTTTAAAAGTGCATGTCCTGATTTTATTCTTTCGGGTTTAGTTAAAGGTCACGATCATTTATTTGAAGGAATTGCAGTGGGGCTGCGAATGCAATAATAGGGCTATGTTTCTCTCTATCACTCTCTTTCTGCTCCCTTGGGGTTAATTAGCCTCGTTAGTTGCGACTTATCCCATTATGAACATGTGGATTTTACTATGTAGTGTTGATTGAGTACAAGAAAACATTTGAAATTGTACAGTAAAGAGAGAAAAAGTGTTATAGAGGTCGAGGAAAGGAGAAAAAAAAACAAAAGGGAGATAGTGTCGATACGTGAAGAGAGCTGTGGAAGTGGAGGAAATCGAAAATAAACTCGGACACTTTGCCGTTAACGAGCTTTCGCCATTCAACTCCATTAATGCTGACTCAGACACGGCTTCTTTTTGTCCAGTCAATCCATTGACTTTCCTCTCATTCACACAGCACTCTCTCTCTCTCTCTCTCGTTCTTCTTCTGTCTTCTTTGTCTTTTGCATCAATGTTGCGCTTTCCACTTATTTTTAGATCCTGTGTTCTACTTCCTGATTTATATCCGGCTATCAACTGTATAATTAGGAGTTTTTAAGCTTATAAACCTGTTGTATGGTTCTACAGGAGGCTTTCCTCTAGGGGGCGCTTTAATGAGTTGATCTCTGTACATTAGATTAGATTAGATTAGATCAGATTATGGAGGAGGATTCCTGTATAGAAATATATCTCTTTGCTAGAGTAGGTTTTTGTCAGACACATACCATTATTTAAGGACAGCGGCATACGAACGTCCCGCCTTAAGAACTTTCACCTTAAGAACTTATTAGATTTTGCAAGAAATCTGCCTTGGCACGCCAGGAAAAAACTTGTTTGCATCATTGGAAAGCTACGGAGCCCCTAAAGGGACATGGAATCGAGGCCAGGTGACCCATACTTCCGGATCAATCTTCCAGCGCCAAAATACGGAAAGGGCAAAATCCGAGTACAAACTGAATGTCTTTATATTTTAGGCCAAGCTAAAAGTAAAACTCAGCTACTCAGTAATTCTCTCCATGCCTGTTTAACAACGCACGTGTAACTGTAATCCGAGTATTATCCTTTTCGTTTGCTTCCTTTACTTCTTCATTATTTTTAAGCGGTTGGTGAACATTACTGACACTCACTGGACTGGATCGGCAACACTCGCGGTCATGGATCAAGTTTGGCATTACTGCCCCCTGCTGAACTAAATTGGAAAACGTCGCAAAACGTTTGCAAGATCTCGCAAAACATGACTTTTTTTTTTTTCTTCTTCCTCAGATTTTTTCTTTTTTTTCTTTTTTTTTTCCACCCATGTCCCTTTAGGGGCTCCGTAGAAAGCCAAGCAAAGCAGGTTTACATATATATTTTTTTCATTTTGTGCCAGATTTAGTGAAGACATACTGTAGCACTATGGGAATGTTATTAGGGACGTTAGCAAGAAGAAAAGGGAGCCGCTTTCAGTTTGGTTTTTAAAGCAGCCGATGCCAAGAGGAATCGTAACTTAAAGTTAAGTGAGGTTTGAGGTCTATTTATTTACTATGTAAAATGATGTCTATTTATTTATTTATTTATTTATTTATCTATTTCACTTCATTTACATGTTTTTCTAAATGTTTTGGCTGTTTTTATATGCACAAAATATGATTATAGTGTTGGAAATTGTTAATATCGGTAATATTTTTGGGTGGCTGGAACAGATTATCTGCATTTACATTATTTCACAATATGAAATTTCTCCTTAAGAACTCACCTCAGAACGGATTAAATTCACATGCCGAGGAAGCGCTGTAGTGTTAAATACAAGTAAGATTTGTGACATATGTTGTACAACCACACATGGAGTGGTCGCAGAATTTGTAACACACATTGTTATGTGCTTTAATGTATGCAAACATTACATCAAAATCAAAGAAGTAAGCAGTTCTGGAAATACTGCCGTAACCACCTTAATTCTTCATTCCGCCGCCGTTTTTAGTTTGCTGCCCCCTTGTGGATTACTCGAGCACGGTCCTGATATCAGCTTCAGTATCGATGCACTTCTAATACTTTGCGAGTCACGAGTTAGTCAAAAGATCCGCTAACTTTATTTGGGCCCTTAGTCTTGAGTGATGTTTCTGGAATTTGGTTCACTTTGGATTATTCATCACACGAACACTGTTTCAAACGCCTTATGGTTCGTTCAGTCCATTGTGTCCCAAACTACACAACATGTAGGTCATAAATCACATATGTCCCACCATCTGTTCTCTATGTGTGGCTCTCTATCTCTCTCTCTTTCCTTAAGCGTCTATTCATCTATCTGTTTTCGGGTATAATTTGATTGGCATTTAATTTTTTTTTATCTTTGTGTGTCTGAGAGATGGAAGCATTTATTAGTGTAATCACATTACAGGTTCACTCAGGTGGCAGAGAACTTACACACACACACACACACACACACACAGACACACTCACACACAGAGTGCCTGACCTGAGCGTGTCCCCAGACGAGGGGCGTCTCTTCCACAAGTTGGCGAGGCTGCTGGTGGGCGGCGGTGTCTTCTTGCCCCGCCCAACGTGCATGCGCACGGCTGTCGAGGTGGTAAAGGCGCTCCGCACGTTACGCTCAGGCTTAGCCAGGATGACGTAGACTTTGGGTGCGAACATGCAGCCGAGCGCCACGGTTCCGCTCAGGCTGACGGAGAAGCACGTGGTCACGATCTTGTAGTCCGAGCCGAAGTAGATGGGTACGAACGCCAGCCAGATGACGCACGTGGTGTACATGGTGAACGCCACGTGCTTGGCTTCGTTAAAGTTCGCCGGCACGTTGCGCGTCTTAAATGCGTAGAAGGTGCAGCTGAGAATTAGTACGCCGTTGTAGCCGAGCGGCGCCACCACGCCCAGGTTGCTAGTGTTGCAGATGAGCCTGACCTCTCGGATAGACGGATAGTGGAAGATGACGTCTGGTGGCTCCAGGACGAGCAGCGTGACGATGATGCCGAGCTGCACCATGACTAAGAAAGAAGAAATGGCCAGCTGGGCGCACGAGCTCACGAAGCGTGGCTTCTTAGTGCAGATTTTCTTCTTGCTCCCTGCCAGGATGCGTGCGATACGGTTGGTCTTGGTGACGAGAGCCGAGTAGCTCAGGGCGGGCGCCAGGCCGACACCGAGGCGCTGCAGGAAGCAGAAAATGATGCGAGGTTTAGTGATCAGGCAGAAGGTGCAGATGTATCCCAGGCCGATCCCGAACAGGATGACGTAGCAGAGCTCACGGCTCGATGACTTCACTACCGGCGTGTCGCGATATACTACGAACACTGCTGCCACGAAGAACGTCACAAGGAGACCGAGGCAGGAGAAAACCACCGCTGCGATCGGCTCCGGGTCACCCCAGTGCAGGTACTCGATCGGGATGGGGTCACAACCTGGAATAGGACGAGAAAGAGCTTGAGTAACATCCAATTCTTAATCCAAAGGGTTTAATCTCTTTAATATCTGAAAAACTACAAGTGGTAGTGTTTTTTAAAATCACTTGTGTATGAACTGGTACTTTAAACTGGTACACAGTTGGTAAAGTTGGTACACCAGGCTGCTGTTGATTGTTATAAACGCTTGAAAGTGCACAGGTTCTCAGGAGAAGCTGTCCTGGTACTCTGTGTACTCGTACAAACGTGCAGGATTGTGATCATTGATGAATGTTCTTGATGCTCTGTATACATGTGTAACCAAAGATTTGTGACTTTATAGTTTTGTTTTTTCATTTCTTTTCTTCGAATTTATCGCTGGAGACCCTGAAGAATGGTACTGGTAAGTGGTTCAAACTTCCAGGTGAAATAAACCTGAGAACACACTCGGGTGATACTGTTCGGCCCTTTGCAGCTCTAACAGCTTCAACTCTTCTGGGAAGGGTTTCCACAAGGTTTAGGAGTGTGTTCCAGAAACGCATTTGTGAAGTCTCTGCTCAAATTCATCCCAAAGTTGTCAGGACTCAGTTGTTGCGCAGGCCAGTTCTTTGGACCTTGCTTTGTGCACTGGTGCGCAGTCATGTTGGAACAGGAAGTGTCCATACCCAAACTGTTCCCACAAATTTGGGAGCATGAAATTGTCCAAAATGGCTCGATATGCTGAAGCATTCTGAAGAAGTTCCTTTTTTCTTAGAAGTAAGACGCCGAGCCCAACTACTGAAAAACAACCCCACACCAGTTCCAACATGACTGCGCACCAGTGCACAAAGAAAGGTCCATAAAGACACGGATGAGTGAGTTTGGTGTGGCCTGCACAGAGTCCTGATCTCAACCCGATAGAGCACCTTTGGGCTGGATTAGAGTGGAGACTGTGAGCCAGGCCTCCTAGTCCAACATCAGAATGAACAACTCCTAAACCTTGTGGAAAGCCTTCACAGAAGAGTTGAAGCTGTTATAGCTGCAAAGGGGGCGGGGCCAACATCATATTAAGAATTTTATGTTACTCAAGTTCATACGCATGTGAAGGCAGGAGAGCGAGTACTTCTGGTAATATAGTGTAGGTCAAAGGGGGAAACTTCTAGTCGTCGGGTTACACACCCAACTTCTACATCTGCTTAAGTTGCCGCTGATGCAGTTAATATTGGAGTGAAAGAAAGAGACGGAGCTCTGTCCTTCAATATAAACACCAATCAGCTCTTCAACCAAGGTCAAACTAACCTTCCAGGACATGCAGCAAACCGCAGCTCTGAGTCAATTAGAGTTGGACCCTAAACGGACAGCGTGAACTGGCTGACAGACGAGCAGGCACAGCTTCAACGGGATAAAGTGCGTGCTTGGTGTACGACTAGCGAGATCGATGAAGAGCTGCACTTCCTTATTTTCATACTCAAATGTTTTTTAAAAAATAATAAAAAATGACAGATTGTCATCGGGGAACGATGCACGAGACGGTGTGAAAGATGTGACAGGACGTTTCTGCCATTATTTAGGATTTATTTAACTATTTAAACAGCCAGAGAACTGAGCAGAGAGAAGGAAATAAGAAAGAGGGGAAAATTCCACATGGATAGAAATAGAGAGGGGAGATGTATAAGGAGATAGAGAGACAGATGGAGAAGAAAGGGAAAGAGAACGACTCTGTGAAATGGATGAGGGATTGAGAGCCAGATGTACACAGCTGTCTGGATCTGTCTGGTTGAAGATGTAATCAGCCTGCATTCTGCCTGAAACCCTTTCAGTGTTAGAGACGTATACAGTAAACTCTTCATCATTTAAATGACTGAATGTTTAAATGACGGCTCAAAGATTTATTTAGTTAAAATAATTTGTATGACATAACATCCTCCCGAAATTTTTTGTTTTTCAATATGGAAATTGTTTCAAAAAAGAGAATGTAGTCACATGACCAGGGCTCGTTATATTACTTGAGTCAAACAATGCAGAGTTGAAAAGAAAGAGAACAACTTCCGCACACAAGAAACATAATGTTATATATGAGTTTCTGATCAGGAGTTTCTGTGATTTTTACGCACTTTGCATAAATTTGCACAAAGCAATTCTTCCAGTTCATGCACTGCTACAGATTAGGCAAGTTTCACAAAACAAAAATGTAACTTTTTTTTCTTCGGTATGGCGTTTGAGTTAAAACAGGACAGATTGACGTTTACAGATGAGATTCTTAGTCACAGTAAAACATCTGAACGTTGCAAACGTTTTAAAGAAGGCCGTACGTCCGTGAATGACGATCCCGGCCGAGGTGGCTCGGAGCCCAGTGTAGTCGTTCCCGTCAACATTCAGCGAGTGGAAACACTTTCAACACATTACAGGAACTCGGCTGGGAGTAATTGCCACATCTCCCATACATTTCCACATGTTCGTGCCATTAAAGGGGTTCCTGGGAGGCCGGTGTTTCAGACATGAATCAGAAAGGAGGTCTGATCACGGCTCCGGTGTACTGAGAAAACTTTCTACCTTGATGGTGTCCAAGCACTAGTGAAACACTGAGATAAGTGCATTAGTGTATCAGGGGATTATATACAGTAGAGACATAAAGAGGGTTTTTACTCTCAGTTCTGTGGTCTGTCATTATGCACAATCAAAAGTCCCGGTTTGACTTGAACGCCACTCATATACGTCTGTATCATATTGATTTTCATACCTGTTTCATGATGCAAGATCTGGCAACCCTGATCACAACACGTATGTCAGGAACGCCATTTTAAAGCTCGGTTATATTATTCTTTACAAATCCATCATATTCCATTAAAGCTTTTGTTTTATTTTTGCAGTTCAGAAGGTGTTCCAGCTCCAAAATGTTAGCAGTTTTATGCAAACAACTTACCCTGGGACTTGGGTATCATGGAAACGTCGTATAAACGCGTGTTGTTAATGTGGTACCGTTTTCTGTGAGATGTTTTTGTAAGGAGTCTCCAGTGCCAGTGCTTTGAACCGGTCAGATCTAAAGCTGTGAATTTTGCGAGACATTTTTCGAAACCGTCATGCTTTAAGTAAGAAGAAAGGAAAAGTCTTGAGAGGGAAAAAATGATGGACTGTTAATAACCAGATAAAATGTACACGCGGTACATGTACATTTTGCCCCCACATCAAGTAGTTTCTCAGTTCAGCTCGGCGTGAGAATAAAATTTAGATGGAGAGAGAGAAAGAGAGAGAGACAGTGAGAGCGAAAGAGAGAGAGACAGTGAGAGCGAGAGTAAGACAGAAGCGGAGTGAGAGATGGAGAGACGCTCGTGGCAGTGTTGCTTT
This sequence comes from Clarias laeviceps, assembly GCA_030014305.1. Lineage (NCBI taxonomy): Eukaryota > Metazoa > Chordata > Actinopteri > Siluriformes > Clariidae > Clarias > Clarias laeviceps. Next base: position 25,855,490 of record JAQMYJ010000003.1, on the reverse strand, counting down.
TCGTTAATATTAAATACTGCGAGACTCTGCGGAGTGAATGTGAACGTTCTGCAGTGTAACAGGGTACTAATTAATTATTCATCACCTTCATTAATTATTAACGATTTTAGTTCATGTTTAATACACGACTGCGGTTTATTACTGTTCGTATTACATTTAATAGCCAAGAAATCATACATTTCCAAACATATACTGTAGATCCCTCGACCCGTCTCAGTGCCTGGATCCTCAATCTGCCTCTCTCTCTCTCTCTCTCTCTCTCTATCTCTCTCCCATCCTCTGTCTCTCTTCCATCCTCTGTCTCTCTCTGTCTCTCTCTCTCTCTCATCCTCTGTCTCTCTCCCATCCTCTGTCGCTCTCTCACGCTCGCTCACCCTCTGTCTCTCTCTCTCTCTCACTCACCCTCTGTCCCTCTCTCTCCCTCTGTCTCTCTCTCTCCCTCTGTCTCTCTCTTCCTCTGTCCCTCTCTCTCTCTCACCCTCTGTCTCTCTCTGTCTCTCTCTCTCACTCACCCTCTGTCCCTCTCTCTCCCTCTGTCCCTCTCTCGCCCTCTGTCTCTCTCTTCCTCTGTCCCTCTCTCTCTCTCTCTCCCTCTGTCTCTCTCTCTCCCTCTGTATCTCTCTGCCTCTGTCCCTCTCTC
>JAQMYJ010000003.1:25832693-25852315 GCA_030014305.1 Clarias laeviceps | reverse complement strand
TGAACTTTCACCTGCACAACACACATGATGTTATTTCTATCTGTTATCACCCAAATGAGGATGGGTTCCCTGTTGAGGTCTGGCTCCTCTCAAGGTTTCTTCCTATTGCCATCTCACTGCCACTCGCCTTCAACCACTCGCTTGCTCATCAGAGACAATCTCATTATTATCTAGACACATTTTTATCACTCATACTGTACACACTTCCATAAATTTTCTTTTCAAATTTTCATTTCATTTTTGTGAAGCTGCTTTGAGACAATGACCATTGTTTAAAGCGCAATATAAGTAAAACTGAATTGAATTGAATTGAATCCTCTGAGAGCAACTTCTCCCAACCATCCAAGAACAGTTTGATGTCTTTTCCAGCATGATGGAGGGGAACAAAACAACCAAATTTTGTGCCCATGCCCAGGAAACTCCCGACACCTTAATCCCACTGAGAACTTGTGGTCAATCCTCAAGAGGTGCGAGGACAAACAAAAACCCGGATATTCTGACAAGAATGGGCTGCGCCATCAGTCAGGATGTGGCCCAAGAGTTGACTGACAGCATGCCAGGGCAAACTGCAGAGATCTTGGAAAAAGTCTGCAAATTATTGACTATTTGCATAAACGTAATGTGATTGTCAATAAAAGCCTTTGACACTTATGAAATGCTTATAATTATACTTTAGTATCCCATCTGATAAAAAGATCTAAAAACACTGAAGCAGCAGACTTTGTGAATATTAATATTTGTGTCATTCTCAAAACCTTTGGCCCCCGACTGTAGGCACGATTTCATGAAGTCGCTTTGTTCATTTCATGTCATAAAAGTGGAAAGTGTGCATGTGTCAATTTAGATCCTGTGCATTCGCTGGATGCTCCTGAAAAGCGAACATGACCGGTTTTTGAAGGATAGTCTGTCTAAGTGCTGTTCGGTATATTTGATCACAACATGAACAATTCTGACATACGTAAGCAAGGTTTCTGATTAAGATGCATGAGATGATTTTCATGAATTCATAATATCATGCAGTGTTTTTCTTTTTAACATATTCACACCCAAATTTCAGCATGAATTTCAGCATTGCACAATATTTCAGAGAGCAGAGCTAGACATGAAAAGTCCAAGTGTAGTCCAAAAGCACTCAGGATCTCAAAGAAAAAGGTCATAGGCTGTTTACAACATCGTGAGACGGCAGACGCTGTCGATGAGACCCTGCACGATACCCTTTACCCAGCAGACGCCCCTCAGTGCTTATCCAGACTTCCTAAGATACACAAGAACGGTTTACTTATCGGACCTGCTGTCTGGATCGATTCCAAATATCAAGCGTCTCCTTAGATCTCCATCTTCTTGTCTAGAGACGTGGCTGCACGATGAGGTTCAGTTACATGTACCTGCTGAGAGAGACATGTCCCAGTATTACAGGACAAATTCCGCAGACCAGCACTCAATGTTCCATGTACACCGGAAGGACAAGAGGGACTCCTCTGATAACAATATGTTAGACAATATGGACAAAGAGGACAATAAGTGAAGGGGGAAAGCAGATGGCCAGGGACAAGGACAAAGAGGAAATACGTATGTGCAGTACGCTAGAGAAAAGACGTAAAATCCTGTCTTAATACAAAAGGCTTAACAAAAGCCAAAATGTTGTACAGGACCACCGGAGAACTAAAGAAAAGAAACAAAGCGGATCTCCTGCGTAATTTATACTTCAATTCATGAGCAGAGAACCTTGGCAATGGTTCTATGAGCCGCTGTGAAAAACGTTCTTCCAATATATGTTCCATTAGTTGGCGATTTCATAACGGTGGAAGACTGATGGGGCGAAGTCATCCTGGAGAAAAAAACTCGCCTTGAGATAGAAATGTTGGCTAAATTCAACTAAATCCTCAACATAGCAACATAAAAGTTTTTTTTTTACTTTAATTTGTCACACATCTTTATCTGTCTGTCTTTCTATCTGTCTGTGACCGTACCTGTGAGGTCATCGGTAGGCCAGGATCCGAGTTCACAGGCTCGGCAGGTGTACTCATCGAACACAAACTCGTTTTCTTTACAGGGGGTGCACGTCCAACAGCAGCTCACCTCACCCTTACGGATCACCTGCAGAGACAGTGAGACAGAAAGTGAGACCAGGAGAGTGTTTAGTTCAGAGAGGGAGAGAGAGAAGGAAAAAAGAGAGAGAGAGAGAGAGAGAACGAGTGCAAGACAAACCAGATTTTTTTAGAAGGCTCGCTTAAAAGGTTCTCAGAAAGAAACAATAGGCGTAGATAGATAGATAGAGAATGGCTGCACAATTTGGGATAAAATATCACATTGTTGGTTTTTTTTTTAAAAACATATTGCAATTGCTATTTAGACTAGTAATTAAACCTATTTAAACAAAGCCATGGGAATAAAATTTTGTGTTGTTGTTGTTGTTGGTCTTTCGGCTGCTCCTGGCAAGGTGTCGCCACAGCGGACCATCTGATCCACACAAAAGCTCGGCACAGGTTTTACACCAGATGCCCTTCCTGATGCAACCATCCTAATTTTTATCCGGGCTTGGGTCCGGCACTGCATCCAGTGCCTGGGGTTTGGGCATTGGCTGGGAATCGAACCCGGTTTAAATGTTGTTATTAATCAATAAAAATATTCAGTATACAGTGGTACCTCGGCATACATACGAATTTACACCTTAAGAATTAATATTTTGCAAGAAATTCGCCTTGGCATAAGAAATATACAAAGTTGTCTGGGAGCCGTTCAAAACTTGTTTGTGTCAGTGGAAAGCCGAACAAATTAAGTTTACGAATTTTTGTGAGCTTTTTTTTTTTGGCATTCTGTGCAAGATTTAGTGAAGACATAGCACCATGGGTCCCAAGAATTTTAGCAAGGAAAAGAGAGGCACTTTTAGTTCCACTAAAAAAGCAGTCGGTGCCAAGAGGAATCATAAATTAATGATTGTTAAATGGCTTTAATGATGTTTAATGGCTATTTATTTCAGATTTTTACTTCACATTTACATGTCTTTTCTAAATGTCTTGATTGTTTTTACATAAAAAATATGATTATAGTGTTGGAAATTGGTAATATTGATAATATGTTTAGAGTGGAACAGATTATCTGCATTTACATTATTTCCTATGGGAAAATGTGTTTCACAATACAAATGAAAGCCGAAGTTTCACTGTATGGGGAAATACTTTGTTCTGTTTGTCTTGTGTGTTAATCAGAACTGTGATTGAAGGTGAGATTGAAGATTTTTAGACTTTAAATTAGAACACAAGCTTCTAAAGTTTGGGAACAGCTGTGATATGGGTCAGGGTTATTAAATGTACAATTTTGAGCATTTAATTAAAAAAGGCACAAATAATCATTATAAACATTAGTGTGCCAATGTTTATTTAGCACCTCAGATGTTAATTAAAAAAATAAAAAATAAATAAATAAATACTTATTATGCGTATTATTACCTGTAGTAAATTGTAGCCTTGCTCGATTTGATAAGTGCATGTCAATATTGCGATTAAAAGATTTTCTGCAGCACCCATTGATAAATTGATTGTGCAGAACCTATGAACAGATTCAGATCTGGCATGGATTTGGTTCAGTGTAATACTAAACAGAACAGGGTTCTCCTCATGCTCTTGATTAATTAAAGAGCCCTGACGCCAATTACAGGTTGAAGCTGGATTAAATGTAAAAAAAAAAGAAGGAAAGTTATATCCAATTTGTCACCTCTGAAAGTGTTAAATGAGCTTAGCGAAGTGAATCACTGCAGGCCTGCTGGAACTCGTCAGTCCATTTAATGTGTGATAAATCAAGGACGAACTTAAACCTGACATTTTGTAACCACTTAGAGAAATGTCATTAAGGCACACAGTGACATTTCACTAATTTTGTCAATGTGTTAAAGTCCACTGGGAAAGAAAAATCTAGCCTTCCCTCGTCCTTCCTTTCCAACAACTACAGTAGCATCATCTGGATTGCTGTACCTATCACTGGCGACTGGGCATTCAGTAAGGACTGAAAAAAGTAGGATGATGATTTAGCCCAAAAGATTTCCCATTCTGTACTTTCTTAATGCTCCATCAGCATTCCTCAGTCTCAGACTCGGGGACCAAACCACATCAGTGAAACACCCAGGACTGAGCGCAGCAGGACAGAGAGAGAAGGCTGAAGGAAACATGGGGTTACTGAGAAGGAAGGGTCAGTCAGGGTCAATGGGTGTGGCTAACTGGGGTGGGGATAAATGGGGGGTAGGCAGCTGTTAAATGGGGTTGAATTTTTTTGGTTGATTCTAGGGAGAATGAAAAAGAATTTGTTGAGATGAAAGAAGCTGAGGTGTTTACTGTGATATAAGTAACCATAGATAATTATATGGTTATAATGTCACAGTGGAGAAAGTTTGATGTTTGTAAGATTCTGACCTTGATTTGTCCTTTATCGCAGGGCTCACTGCAGACTGACTTAATCATGCCATCTTTGTTTGGCCAGATTTCATCATCATCTATCTGCAGCCCGCTGTTGTCCCAACTGCCCACGACAGTGTAGTCGTAGTAGTCTTTCCCCATCTTCTTAAAGTTCATGATCACATAGCTACACACACACACACATATGCAAACCAAGAATGAAACACAAACATAAACATATAAAAAATTCTGATTAGATTTTCCTTAATTGACTGAGTAACTGTGTAATCTGTGACTGACTGACTAAATGATTGAGTGACTGGATGTGTAACTGACTGACTTACTAACTGATTGACTCACTGACTGACTGAGTGATTGGCTAGCTGACAGACAGACTGACTGACAGACTGACTGATTGAATAACTGATTGACAGACTGGTTGACTGACTGACTGACCCACTGACTGACCGATGGACTAATTGACTAAGTGACTGACTGGTTGACCAGCTAACAGATTATCCAACTGACTGATTGACTGGCTGACTTACCGACTACTGACTCACTAACTGAATGACTGACTTATTGACTACTGACTCACAAATTGAACGAGTGACTGACTGACTTACTCACTAACTGACTGACCTACTGACTACTGAATCATTAACTAAATGACTGACTGACTCACTGACTAACTTCTGACTGACAACTGACTCAATGACTGACTGACTAACTGACTGACTAACTGCCTGACTAACTAACTGTAGGACTAACTGATTGACAGTCTCACTGAATAACTGTCTAACTGACATACTACTGACTCATTAACTGAATTACTGACTCACTGTCTGATTGACCGACACTCGTTGACTAACAGTCTGACTTACTGACTGCTTCACTGACTGACCGAATCACTGGCTGATTGATCAATTGACTGACTAAATGACTGACTGACAAACTGAGCGACTGACTGAGTAAATGTATCACTAATTGACTGACTGACTGAGTAACCGACTGACTGTCTGATGGAGTGGCTGTTCGACTAAATTAATGACTGACTGACCGAATGACTGACTGTGACTGACTGACTGACTGACTGCCTGAATGAATGAATGACCAAATGGCCATCTGACTGACCAAGTGCTTGTCTGACTGACTGACTGATTCAGTGACTGACTAATTGACCTACTTATTGAATGAATGCTCTCTATACCTTCCAGGTGAATCTCCATTCTCATCAAAGTAGATGTTCTCTCCATTGACGCCTGTGAAATTGGTCTTTATAAGAAACTCGAGCAGCTTGGAACCGTCGATTGGCCGCATGGCATCACAGAGTCCCGCCATGCTAGGACAGAGAGCTCTCTGCATCTTATGAAGCCCATATGCCATGCTGTAGATCGCATTGATGACAAAACCCATCTTGGTGTCCTGAGCGTACTGCTGCCGCAGAGAATCACGCTCTAGACACAGAAGGAAAGGGACATGTCTGTGAGACAAGGAGTAAACTAACAACCTGGCCTCAAATCATTCATTCTGCTCTGCTTTAATAGATCGGTGTTTGGATTGTATTCTATTTATTTAAAGCCTTAATTTGGATAAAATCGATTATTTTTAGGGTTTATCTTAAGGGGAAAATGTGTAGGTTGTAACTGATTTACCACTTTGTTAAGCCGTTTACCACTTTTTGACAAAGTGGTAAACATTAACGTGAAATGTAGATGTAGATGTAAATGTAGTAATTCATGACTCATGGATATTTTATTTGCACCCTATCAATCTTTTCAAATGACCTCATATATAGAGATCCAATTATAGCATCTATCAAATCAGTAATTCATTCCATATATTTCTTCTCCTAACATAATGACACGGTGCAGCTCTCCAGTGAAAGATGGTCAATCTGTTGATTGCAAGTACTTTTAAAGGGATGGCTATTTCCGTTCTCTTGTTAGCCAGTTGTCGTCACCAAGGTCGTATATGAATTTTCAAGTGAAGGAAATCACGTCACGCTAACGTGTGTTAGCTAGGAGCTAATGAAATCTGTGAAAATTCATGGGCATACACGAATGCCGTTGATGTTCTACCTATCTGAAGACTCTCGTGCATGAACTCAATGACACTGGTATGACTTTCAAAACACTTTTGAAAACAATTATTCACCATCAAAACAATTATTCACTGCAGCTGTATAAGAGTTTCTGTATAATTTAAAGCTACAGTATATGATGTGTTACATCCAAACAACCCCTGAGTTACACCTTAGAACTCCTCTCTCTCTCTCTCTCTCTCTTTCTCTCCCCCTGTCTCTCTCCCTCTCTCTCTTTAATTCGAACCAAAATTCAGTAATTCAGTGGTGAATGCAAATTGTGTTTCATTCATATTCCCTTCTTCTTTTCTTATTGAAATTGAGCTATTTGAAACTGTGGCGCTTTGATGTGCTGCGTGAACAGTGTGTGCTTTAGGTATGAATGGAGAATTGAACAGAGGAGGTAAGAGAAATTTATGAAAGAAAGGAATATCAACAAAAGAGGGGCAGTAAAGGTAGAGACAGGAGGTAGGAAGAACAGAATGACAGGTAGTCTAACTGTAATATGGTGATTTCAGTGAATCGGAAGGAGACAGAATGAGGCATACAAGAGCATAATTTGGTGCTTTGGAGTCGGATCCAGGGTATGAGAAAAGTAAATGGAGAGATTTTTGACTTTAGGTGACCTAGACATGTTCTTGATTATTATTAACTGTAGCTTCTGGGGCATAAACAGGTCTACACTACTTCGTCTAGTTTAAAGCTTTTCAGCGACACATGCATGTGAAAAACGTTTGGGACTTGGTCTAAAATGGGGATGGGCTTATTATCAAAACTGATTCTAATGAACAGCTATTGAAATGGGTTTGAGTTTGCATTACTGGAATGCATTTGGGTTAATTATTAATTGTGAAATGGATCTGAGCTGATTGCAGCTTGAGCCATTTCTCATTTAGTGAAAAAGGTTCAGGTTAATTATAATTTATTGAAATGGGTTTAGGGGGGGCCTCAGAGTGGCGCAGTGGTAAAGCGCTCGCCCTATCATCCCGCGAGTTCGATTCCCGGGTGATGCTGTAACCTCTCGCAGCCGGAGGTCTAGAGAGACCTGATTGGCCGAGCCTCTCTCAGAGGGGAGGGATGAGAGGTACTTAATTCTCCCACAATAATCACGGCTCTACAGCCAATCAGGGGCGTCTGTCAGCTCACGCAAGTGGAAGGAGCGGATAGCGCTGTCCTCCGAGTGTGTTACAGTACGTCGCTCCCAACGGTGCGTGAGCGAGCAGTTCGAAAAGATACGGTCGGTGACGTCACGTGGGTCGGAGGAAATACGTGATAGTCTGCGGCCCTCCCGACTGAGTGGTGGTAGAAGCTAAATGTGGGAGCCCCCTAGTGACTGGGAGGAATTGGACACGACTAAATTAGGGAGAAAATCTGGGGAAAATCCCAAAAAAAAAGAAAAAAAAGAAATGGGTTTAGGGATGATTTTAAGTTGTTGAAATGGACTCTGTGGGTTATTTAAATCAGACTGGGTCAATTGTGTATTTCCAAAATGGGTGTGACCTAACCCAATTTTTAAAACAGTTTAGCATAATGAACTGGTTTAACTAACGGTGAGTCCCTGGGCCAGTTCTATGGTAATTAAAAGAGTTCATTTCATGAAAGTAGGGTTGGGTGGGATTACTGATATCTACTTTGTAATTTCTGGTAATGAACTGGTGTTGAGTTTGTGTTATTGAACTAGGTTTGTGTTTGGGTAAACAACATAGTTTTACATTTCAGCAATTGAACTGAAGTTATTATGTGTTATTGATAAATTTTTGAATTTACAGTAGGTTCTTGATTTGAGGTTCCTTTGGGGTTATTGAAGTAGAGTTGAGTTTGATTCATACATCTGTTCATACATCGGTTAATTTTAGGTTATTGAAGTAGGGTTGAGTTTGTGCTATTAAACTGGGATTGAGCTGAGATTATTTAACTGCGGTTGAGTTTGGGTTATTGATCTTGGGTTGAGTTTGTATTATTGAAATGGGGTTGAGTTGAGTTATTGAACTAGTTTTCGTTTGGATTACTAAATTAGTTTTTAAGTTTGAATTATTGATCTGTGGTTGATTTGGGATTATTGAATTAAGGTTGAGTTTGGATGATAGAAATGGTGTTTAGGTTGGATTACTGGACTAGTTTTAAATTTGGATTATCTGATCTGGGGTTGATGTGAGGTTATTGAACTGAGGTTGAGTTTGAATATGTTATTGTGTTTGCATATGATTGTGTGTGTGTGTGTGTGTGTGTGTGCACATGCGTGCGTGCGCTGCGCAAGTTTTGTAAATGCAAGGTGAACAGGTACAACAACGGTAAGCAAATAATGCTCAGTAACACTGTATAAAGTGAAAATGAGCACCAGTAATTGATCTGTGTATGAGCGATAAAGTGCACACACACACACACACACAAATCTGACCCGTTCTGAATCAACACATATTGAACTAGTATTGGGTATGGATTGTGGAACAGAGGCTGAGTTTGAATTATTAAACAGGGTTTGCCAATAAAATAAAATTGGGTTAAAATTTTTTATTTGGATGAATTTGACTGATCTGAGCGGAACATGTTTTTTATTAACTTGTAACAGCAAAGGTTTTCGAGTTAATCTTGACTGCGTTGCCAGGTTCAATGTAGTTCATTACAGAGTAGCTGGACAGACGATTGGTTATGAAAAGCAGTTTTGAGCAGTTAAGTGAGACTTGTGTTTAGAGCCAGTTGATCTGGGTTTTTAGTTATTAACAGGCGGAGGCCGTGATCATCATATGAAAAGCTCTCTGGGTCATTAATATGTAAACACATTCAGGAATAAATAGGCTAATAGGTGAATCTCTTTCCCATCCATCACCTCCTGCTGCCCACATCTTTCTGAGTTTGCTAACATAACAATGGCGCTGGAGTTCTGCTTTGTATGTTAACAAGGGTGTGTATGTATGTGTGTGTGTATGTATGTGTGTGTGTGTGTGTGTGTGTGTTAGCTAGATTGTATGCACTTGTGGTAATTAATTGGATTATGAGATTTATGAAAGGAAAGCATGGTTGACATGTTTACAACAATGTGAAATTAAACTTGCATGTGTGTATGTGTGTGTGTGTGTGTGTGTGTGTGTTGTGTGTGTGTGTATGCACTCACTGCTACAGGTCCGGTTGTAGTTCGGGTCCTCCTGCGGATGACCCTTCAGTCTGCAGTGAAAACGATGCTGCCAGAACTCGGGGAACCACGGATTGCGCTGATTGTTGTCAGGACGTAATTTTAAATAGTAATCGTCGAACCACTTCACGTCCGAGGATCGCAGTTTTATCGTGATTCCACCTGCAGCCTCGCGCACGTAGCCGTCGGTCACATCGTACCGGTCTGCCCATCCGTCACTGGGGAGGAGAAGAAGAGACAAAAGATAAAAGTGAGTGGAAGGCCATCAGCAGGAGTGCTGGCGGTCAGAGTAATCGATTTATCGGCTGCTGGTGGTGATGGAGAGCTTTTCTCCTCCTTTTCACATACAGTACACGCAATCCTCCGCCGTCCGTCGGATTTACATCCTCTATCTCTCGGCCTTGCTTCCTCTTTTGAATTTATTCCCCCTCTCTTGTTATTTCCTCTTTTTTTTCCACACACACACATACGCTCCTCTTCCCTTTGCACCTTAATTCCCTCCTCTTTGCCAATTAACATGATCTGGTTCATACACACACACACACACACACAAATCTGTAAATCACTTCACAGTTGTATCACTCGGAATCTTTCTAAACGCCGTCGTCATGGATACAGCTGCAGCCAATCACACTTCAGCGTACTCTGAGGGCATCAACCAGGCACACAGGGCAAACGATGATGCCATCTGTACCCTGCGTGTGTGTGCCTGCGTAACTGTGTGTGTGTGTGTGTGTGTGTTGCGTGTTTTGACATTGCAAGGTGAGCAGGTACAACAACAGTGACCAATTAATGTGCAGTAACACGCTCTGATATGTAAATGAGCGCCAGCAACTCGATCTGTGTATGAGAGATAACGTGCACACACACTCACACACACACACACACACTCACACACTTAGACAGAAAAGAAATGTGACACATTCTGAATCAACACAGATTTCTGAGCATATTTTTCGTTTTTTTGCTCAAACACAGGAAGAGTCTCGGGAATTCAGCATCGACAACTGACATTCCACGTAGTGTGTGTGCGTGAGTGTCTGTGAGTGTGTGTGCGTAGCTCTCTTTCACTAGCACACACACACACACACACACACACACACACACATTGCCAGATGGCTTAGAAAATACCCGAAGAACACCGAAGTTTCTCTGGTCATAGTGTTAAGTGGTTGGTTTTACACATCCCAAACTCCTATGGTCACATGACCCTGATCTGGGCGGAGTCAAAACAAGACCTGCCTCCCAAACCTATATGCATCCTGGAGTAGACATATGTGCACATCTCTAATAATCAAAGCCTGGACACACTTGCTGTACAGATTAAGAGTGTGTGTCTGAGTGTGTGTGTGTGTGTGTGTGTGTGTGTGTGTGTGTGTGTGAGAAATACAAAACACCATACACCATAATGTAATAATCTAATGCACCATAATTCCTTATTCATAAATGCTTTTAATATCAGTGCTTTGCTTAACATCTTTGATTTCCCAGTATCACAGTTTCCTCTTTGCCTGGTTTCTAAGATCCCTAGTTCCCATGGGAACCTGTCTTACATAATTTCCAGGATGCCAGTCTGTATGCTTTTCTAATACAGTAAGTCTCCTACATATGAACGAGTTCCGTTCCGAGAGCTCATTTGTAAGTCCAATTTGTTCGTAAGTCCAACAAACATTCTCTAGACACTAGGATTCTAACACACTTGCTTGTACACATTATAAAACTAACATGTTCCATGATCTCGTCCTTGTTCTTTAGAATTGTGCTTATGGTTAAACGTTTCATGTTAAAAAGAACGAGCGATGTTTGCCATTTTTTCACCTCGCTCCGTTCTCTCAATTATTTTCACTTTTGTCTCCATCGTTATTCCTTGGAGCTTCATCGCCGCTGCTTTTACGCTCGCTTCCGTACGTGCTGCACGCACGTGACAATGTATACGCCGGACATGTGATCTAGCCGCCGCGACTGAACATGCATGTCCGTATCTTTGAAAGTTCGTAACTTAAACGTTTGTATGTAGGGGACATACTGTACTCTACTTTCCATGTTTACTGACTTCCTGGTTACTGATTCTCAAGTTTGCTGGTTTCTAGTTTTGTGGTCTCCTCAGTCCCTAGTTTTGGTTGTGCAGGCTAACACTTCCCAACACTTTGACGCCAACTACATCTTCTTTCGAACTGCTCATGCATTCCTTAAGAATGAGCCCACAAGTGCCTATGATTGGCTAGTGTCACTAGGGTGAGTGTGCCACGTCTCCTTCCCAAGAGAAGGATCTCTGGATTATAGTGGCGAGTAGTGTTAGTTGTCATGAATCCAGATCGATATCATTATTTATTAAAAACTATTAAAGCTGGAACATTTTTTTTCTTTAATGTCATCTTCAATGTTGCTTCCATGGCACAGAGTGGACAGAGCAGAGTCATGTGACTACACACTCAGTAGTATGTTTTTAAATGGACAGTACATGGGGAAAAAAGGTGAAAAAAGGTGAAGGTGAAAAAAGTTTGCTGCCTTTTTATTTTTCTATTCAGGATTCTGATTTCCTTTTTAATTAGTTTCCAAATTTCTTAACTTTTTGCTTTGTTCTTGTTCCTGGGTTCCCTGATTCCCTCCTCCTTGGTCTTTTGCAAATAACTTTGATAGTTTTAGGAAAAAAATGTTTTTAAAAGAAGCAAAATTGTCTACCAATAAAACAATAAATTCACTTACAATTTACAAGAAATCAGCTGAATAATCTTATATTTACTTTGTCGTAAACTTATTTTAAAAAGTAAAAGATGGTTAGATTCAGGAATACTGCACTTGCTAAGCTTTGATTTTTTCCAGTGTTGGGCTGCAGTCAAGATTATCTATATGAAGTCCAAAATAGTGTTAATTTTGTCGACAAAAATGATGATGAAATATATTGGATGTGACTAAGACGAGACGATGACGAGACGTGACGGATATCAATAAACAGTGACAGTGATGAAATCAGGATGCAATGTCGTTGACAGAAAAAGACGAGACTAAAATGTGATTTTAAAAAATAAAAACTAATAAAACATCTGTCTTTATTTTTGTCAACATATAATATTTGTCACAATTCGCTGCCGTACGGTGTTCATTCATAAACAGTGGTGTTTCCCCGGGTCACGGAACGCAGCACATCAGGAGTAGTTTGCGTGCACGCAGTGACGGGACGTTACAAGCTCAGTCATCTTTAACTCTTTCTCATCACAGCAGTAATACTCGGGCACATTCACAAACCTGAAGAGACGCATCAAGGCATACCATAAAAATCACCCAGTTTTACAGCCACATCAAAACACTGTATTGTCCAGACAGCTCCTATTGCTATGTAGTTTAGAAAACATGGACATGCAGCATTTATAAAAATCTTAATATAATGGTTTTGGCTAGACTAGATTGACTGTAGAGTTAATTAATAATAATCTTATTGATAAATGTTACATTTTCCTTTATTAAAACTAGAGTAAAATATTTAAATATTCCTTTGAAGGTTCCTTTTTTACTCGACTAAACCTTGACTAAACAAAAAAAGGACAAGATTGACTAAATATGATAAAAACTAACAGGGACATTTATCCTGGGACTCAGATTAAGAGTAAAATTGAAAATAGCTGACAAAATGAACACTAGTCCAAAACCAAGTTCACCCAAGAACAGGTCCAAATAAGTGAGTGTAAGTTAAGATCAAAGACCAAAAAAACATCAAACGCTGCAAAAATAACATATCAGCAAGTGAAATCTTCTTAATTCTTGCCAAATCCATCCATAATTTCTGAAAATAAGTTAACAACAAACCAAGTATAAGATTGTTAAACTTATTTCTAGTGAAATGTTACTAAAAATGTTAGTGAAACTTTCTTATTATATTAGCAGATACTTTTGTCAGTTTTTAGGAATTTGTTTCGTGAAAGAAGCAAAATATTCTGAACAAGAAAGTTTTGCTTACAATTTTAGCAACATTTAAGTTAAACCTTTATTTGTCACATATCCATTACACCACAGTGGAATTCCTTCTTCACATGTCCCAGTGTAACTGGGGTCAGAGTGCAGGGTCAGACATGATACAGCGCCCCTGGAGCAGATGGGGTTAAGGGCCTCGATCACGGGTGAGCTGGGGCTCAAACCGCCGACCTTTCGATCAGTAACTCTCTGAGCTGCCACTATCATTATTGTTTAATAATCATTATAACCTACTGTATTTGACTACATAGAAATAGTGTAATAATCTTATATTTGGTTTGTTGTTATACTATTTTAAGAAATTATAGATCGCTTTGGCTAGATTCAAGAATATTGCACTTGCTAAGATGCCTTTTTTTTTTATTTTTCTTGATTTCTTTGTTAATTCATTTCAAAATTCTGTTGTTTTCTAGTTTAGACTTGTTCCTGAGTTGCCTGTTTGTTTGTTGTTGTGTTTTTTGCTCCAGGGTTGCAAACTCACTTTGCTTTTCAGGGTGTTTTGTAATGTTTGATTGAGTTGTTCTGGGCTCCCAGGAATTCCTGATTTCTGGATTTCTGAATTCCTCTTTTTGTTGTTGTTGTTCTTTGCTTTCCAAGTTGTCTGCTTTATGCAAAAGAGCACACAGTTGTTTTTTTCTTGTTTTTATCATCACTGCAAAAAACTTTAGCAAAAATGTCTTGTTCTAATGGTCGGATCATTTTGAACGGTTTAGGAATTATTATTAAACTGTTATATAATTATAGTCTATGATTAAATGAGTTTAATAAATGTATATCTGGTTTGTTGTCTCTCTGTCTCTCTCTCTCTCTATCGACCAACAATCCTTCGCTCATCATTATATGTTTCAAGTTACTTGTACACAAGTTCTCTCTCTGTAAAGGAAGATCATTAATCATCTGTCATGTTTCACTCGCCTTTAGCAAGTGTAAAACACACACACACACACACACACACACACACACACACTGACCTCTGAATTATGACTATGATTTTGATGAAGCAAAGCATTTGAACTCATAAATCCCTCTTTCTCTCTGCGCGTCTCTCTCTCTTTTTCTTTCTCATCTCCATTTAAACAGGCAGTTTCCGTGGCGACGAGAGGCGATTGATCGTCATGGCGATGGATCTGTCACTGTTTGTTTAGACTCAATTTGAGGGGGAAAAAAAACCCAGACAGACAGAAGTGTAAATATGAACAACTGACTTACTAGTGAAAGACAAAGAAAGATAAATACGCATCACTACGCTTTGTATATGTATCTGTCTGTCCATCCATCCGTCAGTCAGTAAAGAAGGAGGCGGAGTCTCAAGCAGGTGTGTAAGTTTACTGCACTTTCGCGGGTGGCTTGTCGTCAAAGTACACCCTAAAACTCTTGCTCTCTCTCTCTCTCTCTCTCTCTCACACACACACACACACACACACTCACACACACACACAGAATTATTCCTTATGGGCCAAAGCCAAGATGAGTGAGAGGCTCCTCATTTCTCTTTCTGTCTCTGTGTCTTTATGTGTCTGTCTCTTCGTCTCTCTTTCTGTCTACATGTCTTTGTGTGCCTCTGTCTCTCCGTCTGTCTCTCCGTCTGTCTGTCTGTCTGTCTGTCTCGCTCTCTCTCCCTCTCTCTCGGTGTCGCTCATTCACCGACTCACACAGCTGTGTGGGCGAGCTGCAATTATCCTCAGTCTTCAAAAAGCTCTGTGTGTATTTGAGAGAACATCTGCGAGTTCCTTCACACACACACACACACACACACACACACATAGACACACACAGTTAGAAAAGCATTTATTATGCTCCCAGCTGACATCCATCCTGTAACGGCCACACTGGAATTTCTATGTTCGACTCTGTGTGTGTGTGTGTGTGTGTGTGTGTGTGTGTGTGTGTGTGTGTGTGTGTGACAGCAATAAACTGATTGATGCTGTTACTCTTTGACAGGACTAGCCTTTGATTGATGTTGGACTTAAATAAATGATTCAGTCTTCTCACTGTTTTCGACTCTCTCTCTCTCTCTCTCTCTCTCTGAGGAGACAAGATGAGGTGGTTAACCTTAGAGATACAATCCGGACAGAAATCATTTAGGAAATGTCATATCAGACAATCTCTCACACACACACACACACACACACACACACACACACACACAAAGCTGAGAAATGCATTCACACTTAACATTAGCGTTATCTAGGAGTCTTTTTATCCTTTTCAGCTCTACAGTCTCCGGGTCCATCCTGCCTTTATTAAAGTGTTAACGTTATCGCCAAAAACGAGTGTGAACGCTCACACAATGCCGCTTTTGTTCTTCTTTCATTTCATTGTTATCTTTTTTCCACCCTTTTTTTTTTTTTTTTACTCTGGTATGTTGCTTCAGATCCTGTAGTCCTGTGAAGTCCTGGTGTACAACTGGACGCAGTTCCTTGCATCAGTTTTATTCCACTGAAATCATTATAAAGGGTGTTCGAGGGAAAGCGGGACTTTTGATTGCACAGAATAACAGAACACAGTTATAAGAGTTTAAAACTAATGCACTTATCCCAGTGTTTCACTAGCGCTTGGACACCAACAAGGTTTTCTCAGTACACCGGAGCCGTGATTGGACTTCCTTTCTGATTCATGGCCTCCCAGGAACTCCTTTAATGGCCCAAACATGTGGAAATGGCTTGAAGCGAAGTCAGGACTGTAGGGGGGATGGAGAAATAACTCCCAGCCGAGTTCCTGTAACGTGCAAGTGGTGTTGGTGGATGTGTGTGTGTGTGTGTGTGTGTGTACAGTTCACACAGACACATCAGTCTCTTCTGCAAGTTAGCAAGCTAGGTTTTCCAAGGAACAGGTGTTCCGCTCGATTTTGGTCTGTACTTTAAGAGCCACAAACAGCCGGAATCAAATTTCTTGCGCGGGTCAACATACTTGGCGAATAAAACCCGATTCTGTTTACAGGAACGACTGCAGCGGGCTCCGGCACGGTTCAAATGTTTTACTGCGGCTAAGAGTCTCATCGCCGTGCTCTGCTTGAAGTCTTCCGTAAATGTTAATCGCTTTTACGCCTTCATTCACCAGAAATGTCATCACAGGTCCCGGTTTGACTTGAACGTATTTGAAATTTTAACAATTGACAATTTACAATGCAGTGACGTTATTTGCTGTACAGTACAGTGCCAAAACCTCAGCCGAAACACAGGACTACAACGTGTGTTACCATCAACATTGGCAGCAATATTACTTCAAAAATACAACGGCCATTTATTAATACAACAACCAACCTACAATATTATTTCACAAATACTACAGCAAAACTGCATCACATGACTACAACCAAACTACAATGTTATTTCCCAACTAAATTACATCACAACAAGACTACAACCGAACTACAGTGATGTTACACTGATGCTACAGCAAATCTACATCACAACATGACCGCAACCAAACTACAATGTTATTTCCCAACTAAATTACATCACAACATGACAACAACCAAACTGCAATGTTATTCTTCCCAAATTCTATAGCAAAACTACATCACAACATGACTGCAACCAAACTACAATTTTATTTCCCAACTAAATTACATCACAACATGACAACAACCAAACTGCAATGTTATTCTTCCCAAATTCTATAGCAAAACTACATCACAACATGACTGCAACCAAACTACAATGTTATTTCCCAACTAAACTACACGACAAGAAGACTACAACTAAACTACAGTGAAACTACACCACAACATGACAACAACCAAACTGCAATGTTATTTCACAAATACTACAGCAAATCTACATCAAATGAACACAACCAAACTACACTGTTATTTTCCAACTAAACTACACCACAAAAAGTCTACAACTGAAATATGGTGATGTTACACTGATGCTACAGCAAATCTACATCACAACATGACTACAAACAAACTGCAATGTTATTCTTCCCAAACACTACAGCAAAACTACATCACAACATGACCACAAGCAAACTACAATGTTATTTCCAAATCTTACAACTAAATTAGAACACAGCAAGACTACAACAGAACTACATTGCTGTTGCACTGCTACCACATGAAATCTCCATCACAACATAACCACAAACAAACTACAATGTTATTTCCCAAATACTACAGCTACATTACATCACAACAAGACTACAACCGAACTACAGTGATATTACACTGATGCCACAGCAAATTTACATAACAACATGACAACAACCAAACTGCAATGTTATTCTTCCCAAACACTACAGCAAAACTACATCACAACATGACCACAACCAAACTACAATGTTATTTCCCAACTATAGAACACCACAACAAGACTACAACTTAACTACAGTGAAAAACATGGTCAAAACATGACCAAACTACAATGTTATTTCCAAATCTTACAACAAAACTACAAAACAACAAGACTACAACTGAACTACAGTGATGTTGCACTGAAACTATAAGAAATCTCCATCGCATATCCACAATCAAACTACAATGCTATTATACTAAAACTACAGCAAAGCTACCTTTTCTAACTGCTCAAAATTACTGCCCTCTGCTACACTCTGTACTTTCTTGCAGAGCTACAAGATACAGACGCATTAAACTGCTTATCAGTTAGAGCTCTTTTCATGAATATTCATGCCAGGGCAAAAGTCAAGTCCAACCATTCTGCCACTGAAACTCCCCCGGTGGGGCATAAACCTGGGCAGAGGACGGAACCTTGGAAACCCGGAAACCCAGGCATAGACCTGCAGTTGTGTTACTCTCTCTACTAACTTATTCTAACTCTCTATTAAGTGTTGTAGTCGACATTCATCAAAAGTATATATTTTTGACACTGTATATGTGAGTTCTAAGGCTATTCTATTTAATTCAACAGCAGTTGTAATTTGCTATAATTTCATTTATAAATGTAGGTTAATTATTTGTACCTATCATATTTTTTTCATGAAAAATAAAATCCTAGCATTCACCTCTATGTAAAGTCTGCATCGACACCATATCAGTGCTGCCAGGAACGCAATTAACATCTGTGGAGACTGTGACCTCAGTGTGTGTGTGTGTGTGTGTTCTCTCTTTATAGTTCCACTGACAACATGCATTTACTGTGGGTCTACTGTCCCTCATTAGAGCCTCACTAAACACACACACACACACACACACACACCTCAGGCAGATGGTAATTACAGTAGTGACACTGTGTGTTTCTCCTGCTGTTATATCGCACACAGCACACACATACACACACGTGTCACGTGTGACATCTAGGACACAATACACCCAAAGAGACCACAAATACACACCTGCATCTTACAAGCTACAAATAGATACAAACTCACCCTCAGATCACACACACCTCTAACACACTTATTCAGGTAGCTCTATGTAAGTGTGTGTGAGTGTGTGTGTGGAGGGTGTTTGTGTCAGCAGCGGGTCCCTTATTCTTTTTCTGCCCTTCTCTCACTTTTACTCTCACTCTGCGGTGTAGGGATTCAGTGCTGTTGCCACGGTAACAGGCAGCAGAAGGGGTACTGGCTTTGCATTCCATCTCTCTCACTCTCTCTCTCTCTCTCTCTCTCTGTCTCTTTCCATCCTTACTAGGAAGGGAAAAGAAGAAAAAAATGGTAAACTCGACATATCAGGGCACAGACGATAAAAGAGAGAGCGAAAAAGATGAAGGAAGAGGAGGAGAAAAGCGAAGTGCACTAGAGCTGCAAAAAACCAACACTGACATCAATATTACATAAAAAATACAACGGTGGTTGACTAATGCTACAAAACTACATTGCAACAAGACCACAGCCAATCTACAGTGTTATTTTACAAATCTATAGCAAAACTACATCACAACAAGACTACAACCGCACTACAGTAAAGTCTCACTAACACTACCGCAAACCTACAGCACACCAAGACTACAACCGAACTACAGTAAAGTCTCACTAACACTACCGCAAAACTACATCACAACAAGACTACAACTGCACTACAGTAAAGTCTCACTAACACTACCGCAAAACTACATCACAACAAGACTACAACCGCACTACAGTAAAGTCT
>JAQMYJ010000003.1:25800538-25819327 GCA_030014305.1 Clarias laeviceps | reverse complement strand
TCCACCTGTCTTCCTCTCCTCCACCTGTTTCACGCTCCTCCACCTGTTTTCCTGTCCTCCACCTGTCTCACTCTCCTCTATGTGTCTTCCTCTCCTCCACCTATTTCACCCTCCTCCACCTGTCTGCCTCCCCTATCCTCTCCTCCACCTGTCTTCCTCTCCTCCACCTATCTCACTCTCCTCCGCCTGTCTCACTGTCCTCCACCTGTCTCACTCTCTTCAACCTGTCTCACTGTCCTCCACCTGTCATCCTCTCCGCCACCTGTCTCCCTCTCTTCCACCTGTCTCATGCTCCTCCACCTGTCTCACTGTCCTCCACCTGTCTCCCACTCTTCCACCTGTCTCATGCTCCCCCACCTGTCTTCCTGTCCTCCACCTGTCTCACTCTCCTCTGCCTGTCTCACTGTCATCCACCTGTCTCACTCTCTTCCACCTGTCTCACTGTCCTCCACCTGTCTCCCTCTCTTTCATCTGTCTCCCTCTCTTCCACCTGTCTCATGCTCCTCCACCTGTCTTCCTGTCCTCCACCTGTCTCACTCTCCTCCATATGCCTCCCTCTAGTCCACCTATCTTCCACTCCTCAACCTGTCTCCCTCTCCGCCAACTGTCTCCCTCTCCTCCAGCTGTCTCACCCCCTCCACCTGTCTGCCTCCCCTATCCTCTCCTCCACCTGTCTACCTGTCCTCGCTTCCCACTCTCCACACAACACCTTCAGTAATGCTGTAAATATTAGAAATATTTAAGAAAGAAGAATATATGGAAGGAAGGAGAAAGAAAGAAAGAAAGAAAGAAATTAGAGAAGAAAAAGAAAGAAAGAATAAAAGAATGAAAGCAGGCATGTGCAGAAAAAAAATCAATAAATGGGAATGAAAGAGAAATTAGAGAGGAAACAGAAGGAAAATTAAGAAGAAATAAATAAGGAAAGAGTAAGAAAGAAAGAAAGAAAGGAAGAAAGAATAAGTGGGCGTGGCAGAGGAGCTGAATGGAGGCTGCTGATTGGTCCGTCGCTGTAAAGTCGATTATGAAATTGGAATTAAAGTCGCTGCGTCAGTGTGCTTCTGGTGAATAATCCCGGGGGACTGCTAATCATGATGTGTGTGTGTGTGTGTGTGTGTGTGTGTTTTGTGTGTGTGTATGTGTGTGTGATGCAGCAAGTCCTCAGTGTTTAACTCCTTAAGTAACTTGTACAAGTTTTCGTTACTTACTGAAACACACATGACGCTTTTCATCCACGTGCAGTAACAGCGCTGTGTGTGTGTGTGTGTGTGTGTGTGTGTGTGTTTATGCTTTACTCTATTAGTCTCTGTCTCTCTGTTTGTCTCGCCCTCTGGCTTTCCCTCGTCCTCTCATTTGTCTCAGTCCGCGAGCAGTTTACAATCCAAACCAAACCGACAGGATGCAGAGAAAGAGACAGAAACAGACAGAGAGAGAGACAGAGAGAGAGAGAGACAGAGAGAGAGACAGAGAGAGAGAGACAGGAAGACGGAGCGAGAAGGAGAGAGACAGGTTGCTATGGTGAACACTTCATCGTGTCGTTATTAATTATTCAAAAAATTATCATGTGAATCAAAGACAAGCCTCAGTGTGCATGCTAGTGCTTCCAGGTGTGTGTGTGTGTGTGTGTGTTTGTGTGTGTGTGTGTGTGTGTGAAGGTGTCTCACCTTCTCTGCATATTTGTCTTATTCTGAGAGAGAGTGATAGAGAGAGAAAATGACTAAGAGAACACAAGGAGTGTTAGATACACACTGGCAGCACAGTGCATCTTCACCTGGTCTCACACACACACACACACACACACACACACTCTTGCACTCTGTCTTTAGTATCACACTTTACAACTTGGTCTTTTCCTTCCTTTTCTCCCCTCTTCCGCCTTTCACACCCCTGCAGGAAGCGGCCGCTTTTAACGAGCCGCGTCTTAAACACTCGTTAATGAGTGAAGATGAAAAGATTTCCTGCACGACTAATCCACAGCATTTCACACTAAAAGGCAAATAAAATACTAATAATTATTTTCCATGTGTGTACTTATCCTTTCTACTTATTCCTTTCTCTCTACTTTCCTGCTTTGTTTACTTGTTTGTTTATTTCTCATTCCTTGCAATCTTTTTTCTGTCCTGTACATCACTGTTTTTTCTTTCTTTCTTTCCTTTTCCTTCTCTCTACTTCCAAGCTTATTATTTCTTTCTTTCTTTCTTTCTTTATTTATTTATCCATCATTCCTTTTTCCTAACGTCCTTCCTGTTCGTTCCTGTCAATATATTTTAATATGTTTTGATCTACTGGTAAATTGAAAAGATTTTATGATGTTAATATTCCTCGTTGTTACACTAACTGATACTAACTAATAATAACAAATAATTAAGAGAAAAAAAGATATTCATATTTAACAATAAATTCACAATATATAGAATAATATACTGTATAAATATATATATTCATATATTGAGTAAGACACTAAAATGTATTCAAATGTATATCTTAATGTATGTAATTTTATATTCAACTATATACTTCATAGTACTGTATATTGAATTTGATTGAATATATACATATATATATATATATATATATTATTTTTTACAATATGCTTATATGTTGATATCTATATTAATGTAGTTCGAACAAAATGGACTTTGTAGGCATTAATCAGAGCACAGCGACAAAGTAAAAGTGTGTGTATAATTCTTAAACATGTATAAATTTTCAATAATGTTTCAATAGAACAATTATAAGTATAAATATAATGTTTTTGTCTTCATTGCAATATATATATCCACACATGGATCTATTCATATGTTGCAATCTATTAATAAATATAAACACTAGTTTCCTATATATGGAAATGTTCATTTAATTTATTGCATATTTTACAATATATTGCCATATTTTTTACCGTAAGAGATTATTGCCTACTTACTGTATTTTTTCCTCTGTTTATTTCATTGCCTTTCTTTATTCTGCATACATTCCTGCTTCATTTATTTCTTTATTTGTTTTTGTTTGTTTGTTCATTTGTTCACTTTATCCTTCATTTCTTCCGTCCTTCATGCACTTCACTGTTCTTTTCTTTTTTATTCTTTATCATTATCTCGTCACTCCCTGTTCACATCCTTCCATCCTTGTCTTTATAATCCTACTTTAATGTATTTATATTTGTTTGTTTTTTATTTTTTGTTTATCCTTCCATCATTTTTTTTCCTGTCCTGTACATCACTGTTTTGGTTTCTTTCTTTTCTTTTCCTTCCTTTCTTCCTTCTCTCTACTTCCCTGCTTCACTTGTTTTTACTATAAAATAATAAGTACCTACTTATTATTTATCGAGTTATTCATTTATTCATCCTTCCTTTCTACCATCCTTCCTGTACTTTCTTTCTGTCTTTATTTCCCATCCGTTCTTTCCTCTCTCCACTTCCCTGCTTCGTTTGTTCATATTAGTTTGTTCATGTTTTCATTTCTCCTTCCTTCCTTTTCTACATTTCTTGTCTACATTTCTCTTTCTTTTCTTCCCTTTCTTTTCCTTTCCTTCTCCTGGAGTGTTTTATTTCTCGCACCACAGCACTATACTGAGAACAAGTGCTGAAACCGGAGACTCCTTCCATGGATCTGACATACGCCGCTCTTCACTGCAAGCAATTAGAGGTTTTTCTTTCCTGAATAACGACTTATTTTTATCTGTTTATTATTAGCCACGCGAGCGGAGCCGTACACGTCCCGGTGAATGAGCCGTTACCACGGAAACGCTAATGTATCAGAACGAGCGCTTTGAAACGAACCTGCGATTTCGATTACATCCAGAAATACTGCCATTATTCACACCCTTTAATCTGAGCTTTAGGGTGTCCTGTCTGTAAGGGACAATTACAAACGTTAACTACGAAGCCAAGTGTGTGAGAGAGAAGGTGAGAGAAGGAGAAACTGATAGATTAAAAGACAGATGGACAGAGGTGCAGAAGAAAGGAAAAAAGACAGAGACAGAGAGAGCAAAATGAATCAAGTGTCATTATTAATGTACCTGATGGACATTTTTAGATACTGCCATTCTGACATTCCTACACACACACACACACACACACACACACAGAGGAGTATCAGGGACCGCAGGACTGAGGATAAAGACGAGTTCAGTACAACCTCAAAGGAGTGTGCGTTTGTGTGAGAGTGTGTGTGCGTATAAAAGTGACAGAGGTGTGATAACAGAGCCACAGGGAACAGAAATTGAGTTCAATTACACACACACACATGCACACACTGTCTCTCTCTCTCTCTCACACACACACACACACACACATCACACACAGGAGCACTGGATGAACCACTGAGACACTGCACTTGTTGTGTATATCTATAAAGGTGTGTGTGTATATACAGTGTGTACAGTGGGGGTCAATATCGGCAGACAGACAGAGGGAGAGACAGAAAGATAGACAGAGACGGCGAAAGAAAAGGAGAGTGATTAATGAAGTGTGTCTAATGTAGGAGATCTAATGATTCGTTAGAACTTCCAGAGAAGCAGGTAACGCCTAAGTGAGTCATATGGAAAGCGAAAAGGGTCAGACGGTGCGACCAAATTGTGGATACCGAAGGGGGTCAGAATGAGAACGAACACAGTGGAGTGAGTGCGTGTGAAGATCTACTTACCCTCTGTGTGAATGGTGGAGACGTAACTCCAGTTGTAGCGTTTGACGATGTCCACCATGGCTCTGGCCTGTTGCGCGTCAGACGGCACGACCCTCATGAAGTACTTATACAGCGATTTGTCGCTCAGGTCCATGCTGGTAGCCGAGTAAGCGATCTGAGGAATGTTGAACAGCTGCAGTAAGTTCTGCACCTGAATTGCAACCGAGCTCGAGCCAGGTCCGATCAAGCCCACGATGGGCTTCTTTCCCTTGGGGGGCAGTCCTTCTAAACACTTCACCCCACCGCCGGTTGGCGCGTCTTCAGAAATGGGATCGAGCGGAGAGACTGTGGGGCTTTCGGCGGCAATGAGTGAGTCACGTATGAACTCGATGCTCTGCTCGAGCGCCACGGCAGAGTGCCAACAGGAGTCACGTATCTCGCAGCCGAGCGTGACGTTGGGTAGGATGTCCGGGTCGGCGTTGATCCGGTCGAGGGTCAGCATCATGGCTTCCACGCGCTGGATGCCGTATTGCTCGCGCACCGCGCCGCACTTGCGCTCGTGCGCACGGTCTGCTGCTGGCTGGTGGTGGACGGAGAACAAGGCACCAATAATCAAGTCACCAGGCACGTAGGCCACCACGCGACGTTCGTTTGACTGGAGGGAGGACAGGACAATCGGGATGGACGTCAGAATCAGGAAGAGGGAATGAAAAGCGGCGGCCATTCTGACTAAATGTCCTACTTCCACTTTAACAAGACTGTACTCTCCCAGTGACAAAAGGAAAGACGGTCACGACGGCGTCCATATGTTTCCTTGGATGTCTAAAATATCTCAAAGTTCTCAGCAAGCATGTGAGACAGTGGACATTTTATTCCAAAAAACAAGGTCCTGGGTCCTCCGTTTTTTCACATCTACGTCGTCTTGCAAGAAAACGAACACAACCCAAAAAAAAAAAGAAAAGTAAAGAAAGCTGTCTCTATTCGCCTGTCTTTCGGCCTCTCAGCGAGGACAAACGCGGCGAGGCTAACAACAGCGGTTTCCAGCAGTCGCCACAGCGTGTGCGAGTTAGGAGTGTGCGTGCTCGAGTGTGAGGAGATAAAGCCATTTTAGAGTTGTAAGAAGGACACAATAAGGCAGACGGTTTTAGGCAGCAGATGTGAGTGTGGGTCGTGGTCTGTGTTAAAAACCTGCACATGCCTGCGTAGGTGCGTCACACGTCCGACTTGCTGCTGTTCGTGTACGTTTCACGCTCACACACACAAACACAGGTGGTAGTGCTAGTAGTGATTCTGGAAATCGCTGTAGAGGCCATGGTGTCCCGGGCCATGAGGTTGTTGCTACGGCAACCGGCAGGTGATGATATAGGTGTCTATAACCTTGAATCAAAGAGAACACACACACACACACACACACACAAGAGCATGTGAATTAGAGGGACATTTTGAACAGACGTTAATTGTGGTTATTTCTCTACAACAGCACCACCCCCGAGTGGTTTATTCCGTACTTAGCTGACAGTTACACACCCTGTCCTGGACACTTACGCACTTACGCTTGTCGCCGGTCATTAAAGTGACAGGACGGTTGGGGTGTTGACACTGCTGAAAGCTATGGGCACGGCCACACACACACACTCATACGCACACACACACACACACACCAAGCAGACTGAGATGATGAATCACTTCATATCCTTATTGATCTACTTATTTCCCCATGGCTCTGATTATGCCTCCCAGTCTCTATGTCTCTCTCACTCTGTCTGTCTCTGTCTCGCCCTCAACCTGTCTCTCTCTTGCTGTCAATCTGTCTCTCTTTCTCTCTCGATTTGTCTGTTTCTCTCACTGCCTGTCTCTCTCACCCTGTCCATTTCTCTGTCTCAATCTGCCTGTCTCTCTCCGTCTCACTCTCACTATCTGTCTGTCTCTCTCACTCACTCTGTCTTTCTTTGTCTCAATCTGTCTATCACTATCTCACTTTGTCTGTCTCTCTCTCACTCTGTCTGTTTCCCTCACTATCTGTCTGTCTCTGTATTTCTCTGTCTCCCTCTTACTCCGTCTGTCTCTCTCTCTCTCACTCTGTCTATCTCATTCTGTATGTCTCCTCTTATAAAACCCCAGTTCCTCATCCTTAACCCCAAACCCCTCACTTCATTTCTCCATCTTTCCCACTATTGTTCCTCCTTCTCCTTCTCCTTCTCAATGCATCTCCCTTTGTCCTTATCCCCCTTTTTCCTCATGTCTGCAATTTTTCTCTTCTTTCCCTTTCTCTCTAATTTATTGCCTTCTCTCTTGCACTCGCTGTACCTCTGTAAATCTCAGTACATCTTTCTTCATTCATCGTTTCTATTAGACATATTGCTGACAGATTCTCTCTGTTTGTCTGTCTCTCTCCACACAGCTTTCTTCGATCTCCCTCACTGCTTCATGCTTTCTCTCTCTCCTCCCTTAATCTCTATCTGTCCAACAGGGGTTTTATCTCTTGTTTTCTTTCTGTCTCTGTTTATATGATTGCTTCTGTCCATTCATAATCTTGCCTTTGAACCCCAATATCACGCAGTCCACGTTAGTGTTTAGTTCTATATCTCTCTTCACACACTCTCACTCCATCTCTCTTTACCTCCTTCTTCTCTATATATTTCTTAATCTCAATTTCTGTCTTATCCATTTTTCTATTTTTGTCATTCTCAATTTCCTTCTGTTTCTTGTGATCTTGTCCAATAGATAGACAGATAGACAGACAGATCAATAGATAGATAGATAGACAGATAGACAGATACAGACAGATAGATACACAATGAAGCTTCTTGAAATAAACTGAGAACTCTTTCTCTCACACACACACACACACACACACACACACTACAGTAAGGCAATAAAACCCCTCGACCTTGGGCTGCGTGTCCTAAACCGCATATCAGACCGGTACCGGGACTAAACCTCACCTCCGAGCGCATTTCTACTTCCGGTGTTGGCACTAAACAGGTGATTTCAGGTCGACAGAGGGAAATTTCGGGATACATTTAGCGACCGGCAGTAATTTATGATCCGAGGCGGGATGCATGCTGTGCGCGCGCGCGCGTGTGCGACTTGACGGTGACATCGTGTATTTCCAAAACAACGGGTCGTTTAATTGAACGCGAGATAACGAGCGCGCGTGCATAACGGTAGAGGGTAGAGCTCTCGAGCCTGCAGCCGGGGTCAGGTGTCCGCGCGCGCGCAGGTGCATCAGCCGGTGGCGGGAAATAAAAGGCGCAAGTTGAGCTCGTGATGCACTGTGAAGACTTCAAAGGCTTTAGTTTTATGTGATGAACACACAGAGAGAGAGAGAGAGAGACCGAGAGAGCTGCTCTGTCTCTCACACACACACAGACAGACACACACACACACACACACGTCACAATTAACTGTAAAAAAAATTTTTACTAATTAAAGAAATCATTGTAAAAAAATAAATAAATCGCGCCACCTTTTAGTCTTACCTGTCGCACGCGCTCAATTCTTTACCATGATCCATCCATTAAAGGTCCGCGCGCTGTCCGGTCGTAGTTGCGTATACACTGCATATCGACACCACACGCGCGCGCGCACACAAACGCACACAGTCGCGCGCGAGGTGTCCTCGGTAATTTCGATCGGTGGACGCACGCACGAGCTGCTGCCGCGGAGAGCACCGCGAGCCTTTCCTCTCGGTAGGCTTATGCACGCACACACACACACATGCACGCACACACCGACACTGTCCGGTCCGCCGCCGCTCGCCACACACACACTCGTCCGTCCTCTCCCTCGCGCCTGCAGCCAGTCATTCAGTACTCGAGACAATCCTCCCACTCCGACTCCCACGCGCGTAACCGCGAAGTGTGAAACGCACCGCGCGCGCGCTCGGACGCACGCACACGCACACACACACACAAATTGCACCGCAAATCCCGTGTGCAAGAACAACCTTATCTCTTATATATTTAATCTATCAGATAGTGTGTGTGTGTGTGTGTTCTGTGGGGCCAACATAACATACAAGTGCGTTATAGAGGTCATAAAGCACATGCATTCTACATCGTGCACAAACTACCCTATAGACAAAAGTATTTTGCCCAAACCTGTAATAACATTTTATCCAAGTACATATACTTCAGTATGATGTTGGTCCCCCAGTTGGTTTTGCAGCTCTAACAGCTTCCACTCTTCTTGAAAAGCTGTCCACAAGATTTTGGAGTGTTTCTGTTTGAATTCGTGCCCATTCATTCTGTAGAGCAGTTATGAGGTCAGGCACTGATGTTTGCCTGGCATGCAAATTCCATTCCAGTTCATCCCAAAGGTGCTCCATGGGGTTGAAGTCAGGGGTCTGGGTTGGCATCCCATCCAGGGTGTCCCCCCCGCCACATTATGCCCTAGGATCGGCTCCAGGACCCTCCCACCAGCACCACCACCACCACCACAAACCAAGAAAAAATGGAAAAGGTGCTCGATGGGGTAAAGGTCAGGGCTCTGTGCGGGCCAGTCAAGTTCTTTCACCCCGAACTCATCAAACCGTGTTTTTATAGTCCTTGCTTTGCTATGTTGGAATTGAAAATGGCCTTCCCCAAACTGTTGCCACAAAGTTGAAAGCATAGCATTTTTCAAGATGTCTTGGTATGCTGAAGCATTAGGATTGCCCTTTAATAGGGATAAGGGGTCTGATTAAAACATGTGAATTCAATAATTAACAGGTTTGGTCAAATACTTTTGTTCATATAGCGTATATCATCCAGGTTACCTAGGCTATGTACATAGAATAGACAGTCAGGTATTTTATGTGGTCTGTGTCGGTTTAGGGAGGCTCTGTGGATCAACAGTTTGCACAGTGGCTTCGCACCTCCAGGGCTGGGGGTTCAAATCTCACATCCAGTCTGTGTGGATGGAGGTTTTATGCCCTATGCTTGGGTCCTCCAGTTGCCTCTCACGCTTCAAAGACATGCGTCATAAACAAATTGATGTTTCCAGATTGCCCGTAGTGTATGAGTGAGTGTGGGTGTGATGGGTTGGCATGACATCCAGGGTTTCCCTAAAAATATTAGTGATGGGTCGTTCATGAACGATTCGTTCTTTTTGAACGAATCTTTAACGTGACTCAAAAGAACGAGTCGTCTCAGAGAGTGATTTGTTCATTTTCTACTGGTCGCGCATGCACGAATCATCGCAAAACCCCGTAGGTTATGTACAGGAAACAGAATTGTGTGATTCTTTCTCAATGACTCTTCTACTCCGAGTCGTTCTTTCTTTTTTCACGTGACTCCCATAGACGCTATGAAGTGCAATAGATCCGAAAAAGAAAAAGAACGAACGACTCAGACCGGAAGATATAAGAGGTGAGCTACTCATGTTTATTATAATATGTCCTTAGCTGTATTGTAATATTTTCATTACTGGAACTATAGCCAAAATTTGTGTATGCAGACGTATTGGGGGTCTTTTTATTGAAAATGTATCATTTATTTTATTTATTATCAAAAGAACGAAATTTAACTAAATGACTCAAAAAAAGATTCGTTCATTTTGATGAACGAGATTCAAAGAACCGAGTCACTAAAATTATTTTATATATAACTTTCCATCACTACAAAATATGCCCAGAACTCTCCCACCACCACCACCATCATAACCCAAGCGAAATGAAAAATGAACAAATTGCATAACACCTGGAGAATACCTGTCTGTCTAGCTTACGTCTCAAATCCAAATTCATCTCTTTTTCCTTTAGCATCTATTGTTTTTGTTGAAAAAGAATTTAAGGTAACGTGAAGGCACCCTAAAGGTACTGATGAGACAAACTCAGCAACAATGAGAAGTAGATTTTTGGTGCATTTATTTATAAAGTGTAAAGTATCAGAAATAACTTTGGGAAGGTTTTCACCTTGTGGGTGACTACTAGAGATGAGCTAATCCGGATTCATCCAGGTTAAATAACCAGATCCTTGTTATGAGGGTGTGACATTCATGAGTCCAAGGATTCAGTGGATTCTAAGGATTCGTGGAGTCCCCTCTAACGGTGGGCTTTTACTCTAGTGGCAAAAGCAGGCAGAATCTGTATCACATTGATAACATCCTCTTTCTTTCACTGTCTTACTTGGGCTGACTCAGAACCTGAGAGGGTTTCTGGACTGGTTCAATGCAATTTCATATCATTTTCTAGTTTATCGCATCTACTGGAAGCTTCAAGGCCATTGATGGAGCCATGAGTTAGAAATATGAGCAGCAAGGAAATGGGAGGTCCACTTTAGTGCCCCTAATGGACATAAAGTGTTAGGAATTTCAAATTGGTGACCCTTGGGGTCATACAGTATGTGAAACATTAAAAGTTCAAAATTATTTTCAGTTATTTTTCACACAAATCTTTATTCACCTGCCTACAACAATTAGAAAATAACAGGTTATACTGTAGATTTCTCTTTATATATATTTTTTTCTAACTTCCACTAGGGGAGGGAACTGGAAAGTGGACCTTTTTATCTCCACTTGATCCTCAGTACACTCAAAACATTTTCAAAACCTACAATAAGGAAGGAAAAATCACTGCCTTGCTCTTGAGTGCTTCAAGATAACACAGCTTCAGCATCAGCAACATTGCCATCATAATCATCAGCACAGCAATCTTCCGTTGCATCACCCCCTGTGCCGTGTGACTGTCGCTCCCCCACCTCACACCCGTTAAAAGTGGCCACGACATGCTACATCTTGTGTCGCATAATTAACCAGTTAGCATTTGTCCATTATCATTGCTTTTCCTTCACCTCACTAGGTATACACATGGCTAAACATTAGCTAGTTGATCAATACAGTACAAGCAGCTGCTTGGCTAATAGTTAGCTAAACTTGGTTCAAGATAACATATCCAAATTTTACATAAGATTGTTTTCTACCACATAAAACCTATAAAAGAATTGTCTTTGGTATTAGCTAGATAATAATAATAATAATAATAATAATAATAATACAGTAAACGTGGTTAGCTTGTTTGCTAGCTCTCAATCGTGTGTCTATGTAATAGCTAATACCTGACAAGATAGCTATAATTATGGCTAATACTTGACAAGATAGCTATAGCTATAGCTATCCTGTCAAGTATTAGCTATTATTAGCTATAAATATGTATATAGTAAATTAACTTGTATTATATTAAAAATTTAAGATTTATTTTTTTTCTAGCGGTTATAGCTGCTACAAACTTATAGGATATTATCTAGGTAGTATAGACAGCTTCTTTTTCACTAGCTAGCCAGCTAGTATGTATTAATCAACAATTAAACTTCAAGTCAAGTCAAGAATGCTTTTGATTGTCATTTCAACAGTTCAGTACACCATGTTTTTCCAGGACCGAAGTGCTACGTGAAACATAAATTAACAAAACCAGATGAAACCTAATTAGCTAACTAGCTACGCCGAAAAATTAACAAGATAAATGAACAAAAACTGTCTAAAAGCAATTTAAAAAAGACAGCAAAAAGACATGAACCAAGCACAAGCAACAACACAACAAAATGCAATACTCTGTTATAGTGATAAACTTAGTACATTAATAACGGAATACATTAATAATGGAAATGTTTATTACCATACACACTATATCATAGAAGTATATGTTTTTTTTATCCCAATACAATGACGTGAACTATGTTGTTTATAATTTCATCAGAATTTTTATCAAGATTTTCAATAAATCAGATTCCAGAATTTGGTAGCGCTGTGTTTTTTTGTTTTTGTTTTTAAAAAGGCTAATAAGCAACAAATTGAATGGAAAAGGACATAAATGTAGCTTCT
Source organism: Clarias laeviceps (assembly GCA_030014305.1). Classification (NCBI taxonomy): domain Eukaryota; kingdom Metazoa; phylum Chordata; class Actinopteri; order Siluriformes; family Clariidae; genus Clarias; species Clarias laeviceps. The sequence continues at coordinate 25,806,907 of JAQMYJ010000003.1, read as the reverse complement.
AGCACGTAGCTGTGAACTATCCTCGCATTTCTTTTCATAATCAGTTCTGAAATTTAGCAAGATTTTGCAAGATTCGTGTTCTCAGCCACAGTTCTTGTTTTTTTTCATTGAGAAATGCACACACAGCTAACCCAGCTAGCATAGCAAGCTCTTCCTTCGAGTTTCTCGGACATGTTTATTTTTCTTGATCATGACAAATTCCGATAAAGCATAATGATTAATGTTATGTAAATGAATTCAACCGCTAAAATAGTTTCAAATTTTCTTCACACACACAAATAGTATCGCTAGCGCACTAGCATTTTAAATCATGCTAGCAGCAGGCTAGGGTTTTAGGACATAAACACTCAGACTGGCGTGCAGCTACAGCTCATTATTTCGTTTCTCACCCATGTTTGTCCTTGTGTGCGCCTGGGCGTGTGTCACTGTGTGTGTGTGTGTGTGTTTTTAAGCATGTGTGTGGGTGGAAAAGCAGTGGGACCTTTTAACTGAATTGGCTTTCAGCTTTTTCCTCAAATGTGGCTTGGATTAACGAGCGCAGGATTAAACCGCCATTAAATAGCACAAAATCTCTCAAACTGCTCCATTTGCACTCTCACAACCACATACACACACACACACACACACAGATGCAGCTAAGCCAGCATGATTCAGCCTTGAGACTGTTTTGATCCCAGGGTGAATGGTGTTCAGCGAGGCCTCGTTTCGATTAACTCTCTGACGCGTGGGAAATGGCTCTGTCTTTATCGCCGAGACTCGCATCATTATTCGAGCTCAGCAGCTTAGACGGACTCCAGAGAGAGACAGCACTCTTGAGTTATTCTCTATACCGTTTAGTTATAATTAAGCATAACCAAATATCGTTGAGACTTAATTATTGAACATCATTTTAGGAACAAACTAACTCTATAAGAGTTTACATATAAAAGTAAAATAAAGAACAAAATTTTCTTTTTTCAGAATCTGAAATTAATTCACAAATGTTTAAAGGTTTAATGCTCCATCTGAAATATCCCTCTAATAATGCATTTTTTTCAAACTACGGTTATTTCACTCCTCCTCCTTCTTCGAATGTGCAGTTTCAGCGTCTATGTAAATGAGCTCCTGCTGAGCCACACCCCTCCAGAGAGCAGCAGAGCTGAGCAACACGCCAAGGGGAGGGGCTCTCCTTATATGAGGTCACATTAGGGAGGAAATCCAATTGCCTTGTTTAAAACCATCCCGATACAAAACAATTTGAATACAAGCACACTGGAGACACATCTGAACGTCTTAAAATGTTGCATGAAAGGTCTCCTGTAATATGTCTTCATTATATTCTTTTATGTAAAAATTTGAAGCCATTCTGAAACATTTTGATTTTACAATAATAATAATAATAATAATAATAGAATTGACTCATGCATTAACATTAACACAAATCATAATTAATATAAATTAATATATATAATATATATAATAATAGATAATTAATGCTCAAGTTAATGCTTAGTAAGGAATAAATGCAAAAGTTAAATGCATATATCTAAATGAGTGTAAGTGAAAATTTTGTATTCCTTTTTTAAGTACGTATTAATTGAAAATCAAACTTAGTACATTAATAACTAGATGGTAGAAACATGTTTATTACCGCACACACTACGTTGTACATTAGAGGTATATGGTTTTTTTTTTTAAATCCCATTATAATATGAACTTTGTTGCTATAGAAATACAAGTATGTTTCTAATTTCGTCTGAAATTTTATCAAGACTTTTCAGCCTATCAGAATCCAGAATTAAGTAGCACTATGGTTAAATAATACTAATAACCAATAAACTGAATGGAAATAGTCATAAATATGGCATCTAGCATGTAGCTGTGAACAATCCTCACATTTTTTTCTGAAATTCTGCAAGATTCATGTTCTCAGCCACAGTTTCCTTCATGACTTTACCTGTTTTTGCTTTTTTTTTCCCCCTAAATGCACGTAGCTATCCCAGCTAGCATAACAAACTCTTCCCTTGAGTTTCTCTGACTTGTTTATCCCTCTTGATCATGAAAAATTCCGAGAATATAATTCCGAGGTCGCTGCTGCTGAGGTCGTTACATAAACAATGTCTTTTTAAATGGTATTTTTAGGCACTTTGCAGCCTGTTACAGTAAAACACTTGTTCCCATTTCTTTCATTTAATTCAATTTAATATGAAGACATGAGAGGTGGCTCTTTTATAGTTGTGTAATTTGCGTCTGCAACAGTTTCCCAGAGCTGCTGCGAAGTTTTTTCATGTTTGTTCGTATTTTTGGAGGTTGAGGACGAGGGTGTAAAAAGAGCGAGTTCACTGACGTACGTCCAGTTGAATCAGAATGACTTAAAATGTGTTAGTTTTTTTAATTATAGAATTTTGTTGAGTAAAACTTGGTGCCTCAGTGGTGTGTGGGTCTGAACCCGTACACAACGAGCGGGTCGGCCAGGTCTGGACTGTTTTTACTTTAAGCTAGATGAAAGATATGTTGGATAACCATAAACCCTGCCAAGTGTGTCAATGAAAAGAAAAAGAAAATGGACAGGGAAGGTAGAGAACATTCATTTTTCCAAATGGGTGGGAGTAAAAATGCACTCAGAACTAAAAAGGGCCAGAGAAGTCTGAACGCTGAGTCACGGCTGAGCCGGTGAGTCGGTGTGGCGATGCATGTGGATGATTTGGTGGATGAGAAAAGCCAGAAAAAAAGAAAAGCCAGAAAGAAGCCTAAGGGTCGGAATAAAGCACCCAGCTATTTTTCAGAAAGGGGCGGTGCGTTTTTTTTTTGTTGTTTTTTTTACCCCTTAGGCCACAATAAAAACAGTGACACTAATCCCCGCCCACTTTACATGCAGAGTCTGTTGTTGGGTCATGAAGCGAACATTAAAACCAGGATCAGAACATGGCCTTGATCGCTTATTAAAGACTGTGTGGGTTTGTGTGTGAGTGCGTGTGTGTGTGAGTGTGTGTGTCACAGATAAGCCTAACGAGTCCGGTTGCCATGGCATCCGTTTAAGAGACATACTGACGAGCCAAGAGTGAGAGTGGAGGGTGTAATTGAGCATTCACATACCGGTATTTAAGCACACACACACACACACACACACATACACACACACACACACACACACATGCATACACACATGCATACAGATGTGTGGGCAAGCAAAGAGAAAGGCCACTGGATACTTCTTGACAATTCACTCATTCATACACACACACACACACACACACACACACACACAGTGTTTGTTCTACATTCCTTATAACAACTTTCACTGTCACACAGATTAATTATTCATGTGGAAATGAAGTTGAAGTTGAATTAAATATTTAAGTTTAATTCATTTTTATTTTAATTAAATTAACTTTTTTGTATTTAGATTATAATATTTAACACACACTTGTGTTTCTGTACTGTAAAGTCTCTCCTCAGAGGGATGTGATCTGGAACACACCTAGGCATGGTTATTTAAAGTTTTACTTACACTGCCCTCTTGTGGTTATTCTGTAAAACTGTAATATCACAATACATGATTATACTTCAGATTTGTGAGAATCCAGCTAAAGTCTTTTTCTTTTTTTTTTGTGATTCACTGTTTTCTACATAAAATCATATATAGAGTGGATTAATGTAGAAAAAACAGTTTCTTTCCTCGAAGCACCAACTTACTTTTTACAAATTTCTGCTGCACATTATTGCTAGTTGCAGGACTTTTACAGTATGTGATGGACACTATGGTTACTTCTACTACCTTACACGCTTACTTTATGTACATTTTATATACATCTGTTACATAACAGAGTGTCCAGTGTCTAGTATTGTGTGACAATTACTGAGAGATCTCTAAAAGATGCGGATGAAGAACTGTCAATCAAACCTCTGAAAATAGTTCATGCTTATTTTTAAATGTACGCTGTGATACAAAATGAGGGTTTGTCCACTTTGTGTTTAAACAAAAGGATCGTTTACACTGAGAAATCTGATGTTGCCTCTACATTTGTCCGTCCCAAAAGGATGCACATTGAATGTTGATCACTCTGGATCCCACTGGATGTTTTATTGTTGTTGTTGTTGTTTGTTTTTCGCACCACAATAAGTCCATCTATCACCAACAGCTATGGCGTGATAGTTAAGTTACCTAAGTACGCAAAATTAGCATAACTTTTTACGTTGGAATTTCAGGTAAGAGAACCCAGGACGCCCCTTTATAGGGTCTAATACAAGGTCAAGGGGGCGTTACATATATATTGGGATGCCCAAGTTACCCAAGTAAATGTACAGTAACGGAGTAAATGTAACTCATTACTACCCAGAGTTACTACTCCGGGTCTGAGTGTATATCTGGTGCCGAAACAACTCACAGAAGAGCATAAACAGAAGCGTTTGGATTTCTTCAGACAAAGTTTGGAGTGATCCTCTGAGGAATTTTCTTAAAGAGAATCATTACCGGTGACGAGACAAGGATTCATCACTATGAGCCTGAGGGTAAACGTCAGAGTCTGGAACGGAAACATCCTCAATCACCGAGCGAGAAAAAATTCAAAAGTCGACCATCAGCTGGAAAATTCATCAACGCTTACAGTTTTCTGGGATTCTTAAGGGGCCAGAAATATTGGAACATTACCAGGAAAAAGGTTCAACAGTCACCAGCGCTCGTTACAGTGAGACGCTTATTGAAGATCTGAAGCCTGAACTTCAGATTAAACACAGATATATCCGAGGGCGTCGTGATCTCGAGTGACGATGCACGTCTGCACACTTCTGCACACACTGTCGAGGTGTTAAAGCGTCCTCACTATAGTCCTGATCTCGCTCCATCAGACTTTCACCTGTTTGGTTCCCTGAAAGCAGCCCCAGGAGGATAAAGATTCACTTCAGATGAAGAAGTGAAGACAGCGGTGAATTCGTGGCTCTAAACACTATGTCTTATGACCAGAACATTTTTTAACAAGGGAATATTAAAGCTTTTTTGACAGTTTGTGGACAAAGTGAAATAAAAAGCAAGGAGATTATGTCGAAAAATGATGTATTTGTCTTTTCTAAAAGTTAAATAAAATAAATTCCAGAGTTTCTGGTTCAGGTATTATTGGTCCTGTCCTGTTTTTACCGTCCCAAGATTTTAAAATGTTTAACGTTTTCCTTTTGTCTCTTGTTCTTCCTACATTCCCATGATTCATGAGTTCAGTCGTATGGTCATGTCATAAGACAGCACTGAATCCTTAAGGTTCAGTAGACAGTTTGTAGGCCAGCAGACTGGGATGTAATATCTAACACTGGCCTCTCTGTCTGTCTCTCCACCTGTCTGTTTACTGCTGGCTTTTTTTTCCTGTGGTGTGATTAGCCGACCCTCACAAGTCCTCACAAGTCTATCCTGTAACGTGACTGTCTTATGATTCAACCGAACTGAGAGAAATGCACACAGGACAGCACATGATACACTCTCTCTCTTTCTCTCTCTCTCTCTCTCACACACACACACACACACACACACAAGGTTTTTTATACAGTACAATCCCGTCTGAATGTACTGAAATGACAAAGCCAACTTTTTTATTGTCTCTTAATGTTGAGACACAAAAGACATTTGAATAATTAAAGCATTTATTTCCAGATTTTACATCTACACATGTTAAAATATGGCACCTTTGATGGCAACCCTTTCAAGAGGTGGGTGAGCAAAAGTATTGGAACGTATAGTCTTTATTTGAATTAAATAAAATTTAAATCTAAAATATTGGAGCACGAGGAGGACACCTGTACTGTATGTTGATGCCCAGGTGTGATCTTTAAATAATTAGTATCTCAGAATGTCTACTTGTGTAAACTGCATTTGTTATAAAAATAATTAATAAAAAAAAAAACTGACCCTAACCCTAGATAAACCAACATGAAAACTCGAGAGCTGTCTATAGCAGAAAAGCAAGCCAAGAACAGCAAGCCATGTAGAAACTGAGAAAGATGCAAAATTGATCAGAGCCAACAAATTGGAATGAACCCAAATAAGAAAAAAACTGGTCCTCTAACAAACTACATTTTAAACAGCTTGGAAGGAGAGCGACTTTAAGCTATAAAAACAGTTCTCCAGCTGCCAGATCTAAGTATCTTTTCTAATGACAAATTTGAAAATATTAGAAAAAAATAATCTGACTTTAAATGTAAAGCCAAATAATTTAATTAAAAATGAAGAAGGTCTTAATCAAACTATACGAGACCTGTGATTAGGATATTTTACCACCTTCAATAAAAACTCATTTCATTAATTTCCTCATCAAAATCACTTACCTACATATGGAGGACTAAACATGACATAATTATAAATAAATAAATGTGTGAATAAATAAGTAAATATAGAAATAAATAAAT
>JAQMYJ010000003.1:25787930-25800438 GCA_030014305.1 Clarias laeviceps | reverse complement strand
TTGAAATATGTTAATAAACAAAAGTAGGAATATATTTAGCAATTTTCCAGGGCTTATTGTATTTATTTCTATATTTATTTCTATATTTACTTATTTATTCACACATTTATTTATTTATAATTATGTCATGTTTAGTCCTCCATACCTACATATAAAAAAACAGATAAATCCATAAATAATTGAACATCTTCTAAAAATACAAAAATCCTGGCTGCGTACCTAAATCTTTTAAAAAATCAAATATCAAACCTTAAAATAAAAAAATCCTGACCTCAACCCATCTGCGGTTTAACTTTAGTCTAATATTACCAAGATAAGACATACAGTACAATGTCACTACACGATCCAGAGAAACAAGCTCATGGTTTTGACATCACCATGTTGAATTATTGTAGCCTTTCTGTCTGGAGGTTCCAGTGGGTGCATAAAAAGGGTCCAGTTAGTTCAGTCTGCAGGAGACAGAGTGAAATGGGTGACCACTTTAGATGGAGCCATTATGTCTCTGTTTCCTTCTGGTTCTCCCTTTTATTTATGTGGTCATGGTTAGTCCTGCTGGAGTCCCTGCTTGCCCTCTGCACAAGATGTACATTGACTTTATACATCATGTCACACTGTGCATATCTAATTCTCTCTCTCTTTAGCTACACACGGCACTCCTGAGATACCGGTACCCCCGACCCCTTTTGCCCTCTGGACATGATGCCACACTTCTGGTTGGTGTTTTTGTCACATGGACACCACTCACTGCTGGCCTCATATGATCTGCTTATAAATACACATGACTACTCATGACTACCCCCTGCATGTAGTAATCAAAGGCTGACCTTGCACTGCATTTGATACAAACAGTTTTGCGATGATGGCTCATGTCTGCAATTGCTGTGATAATGTTAGGACTGAAATTCTCCATCAGTGAACAGCAGGGAACCTCAGCAGCATGAACTTCATGTTACATTTTGAATACAAATAAAAATGAATTGAACTAAATGATATAGAGAAGTTATGGAACGATGAGTAACGTCTAACAAAATGATGGAAAGACCAAAGCATGGAGATAGAAATGTATGAGCTCATCAGTCAAGCACGGTGGAGGTCGATATGAATGATGGAACTCATAATGGTTCGGAAAGAATGGATTCAGAAGTCTACAGAAACATTTAGTTTTAAGTACTTTCTACTTTACTATCTGCTCCAATACTTTTGCACACCTAACATTGGAGGTTATTAAATGATTGCCACAATGTGGACTAACCCTGTGTGTGTGTGTGTGTGTGTGTGTGTGTGTAAGGATAAAGCACCTTATTATACTGTACTTACATATAATGTGTTTTAGTTATATAGTTCATTGTGATTGACTTTTGACTTTAAAACACACACACACACACACACACACACACAGTGTGAGATCACTGGAGCATGTGAATTCCAAAGGCTGAGCCCTGTGGGACTACAGGGTCTGATCCTAAACATGTGATTTTATGTGTGTGTGTGTGTTGGGTTATGGATGAGATCAAGCACAATCCCCTGAACTTCTTCATTCTTTTACGCACTCCCAGTCTGATGCTCTCTCGCTTTGATCATGCAGCCGGCGTCTCTCGCAGTGCTCTTCTTACTGCACCTTGTGCGTGTGTCGTACGCTCAATTCCCACGCGTGTGCGCGACCACAGATGCACTCCTGAGTAAAACTTGCTGTCCCGTCTGGCCCGGTGATCTCTCGATGTGTGGTGTGAGCTCTGGCCGAGGCTTCTGCCAAGATGTGTCGGTGTCCGATCTACCAAACGGGCCTCAGTTCCCCCACAGCGACGTGGACGACCGTGAACGATGGCCTCTCGTTTTCTACAACCGCACGTGCCAGTGCGCGGGCAACTTCAGGGGCTACAACTGCGGCGAGTGCAAGTTCGGGTACTACGGTGCCAACTGCGCAGAGAGGCGTGAGAGCGTCCGCCGGAACATCTTCCAGCTGTCGGTGACCGAGCAGCAGCGCTTCATCTCGTACATCAACCTGGCCAAGAACACCATCAGCTCTGACTACGTCATTGTGACAGGCACGAGGGCACAGATGGACAACAGCACGAATCCGATGTTCGCAGACATCAGCGTGTACGACTTGTTCGTCTGGATGCACTACTACGTGTCACGCGACACACTCCTCGGCGGTCCCGGGAACGTGTGGTCGGACGTGGACTTTGCTCACGAGGCCGCTGGGTTCCTGCCGTGGCACCGCATGTTTCTGCTCCTCTGGGAGCACGAGATCCGTAAACTTACCGGCGACTTCAATTTCACCATCCCGTACTGGGACTGGCGGGACGCGCCCGATTGCCAGGTGTGCACGGACAGGCTGATGGGTGCACGCAGCCCGCTCGACCCCAGCCTCATCAGCCCCGCCTCGGTCTTCTCCTCGTGGAAGGTGAACAATCTAAAACTCTATGTCTGGGTTGGTTGTTAGTGCTAGAGTGATTGAGCAAACTGTTTTATTTACTGTAATATTTAGTCTGGTAGCATGTGGAGATGTGGTGTTCTTTGTAAAAGCTGTATCAACGTACACACTATTTAATATCACCCTATACAGTGTACATCACCCATATCGGTAGTCTGTTACGGTAAATACAGGGGGCGTTCAAAACAAACTGGGACTTGAGATGATTGTGACAATTCCTGAACGAAGGCGGAAAAACATTTCAACATTTAAAGACTTTAAGCACAATACAGTGATGAGTCTCTTGGCCGCGGTAAAACATTTAAATCGGGGAAACGTTTTAAAGAAGGGCGTGCGTCCATGAAAGACGAGTGGCTCAGAGCTCGCTGCAGTCGTTCCTGTGAACATTAAGCGAGTGTAACGACTGATCCTTGAAACTCGATGGATAACTTGTCACCAACTTGCGGAAGAGATGCATCTGTCTGTCGGAACTGTGTACATAATCATTAACCTGGGAGTTCCTGGGAGGCCAGAGTTTTAGACGTGTAGCAGGCAGTCTGATCATGGCTCCGGTGTACTAAGAAAACTTTCTACCTTGATGGTCTCCAAGCACTAGTGAAACGCTGAAATAAGTGCATTAGTGTAGCAGGGGATTATATAGAGAAGAGTTTTTACTCTTGCAACTGTGTTCAAAAGTCCTAGTTTGACTTGAACGTTTCTCGTATTTCATACTGGCAGGAAAAGACTTCACCAGGCACAGTGTTTGGATTGTTGGGAGCAGCCTCAGGCACATTGTATTAGCTCTCACCCTCTCACATGTGACTCACATGAGGGGTTGTAGGACCTCACGTACACACACACACACACACACACACACAAACAAAGTGGTTTTGTAGACCTTAACCAAAGCCGCTTTACTCTCTCAGCGCCTCGATACAGCATCAGCGAGGTTCATCTACTGATGCCAGAAACAAACAACTTATCCTTCTTTTTTCCTGAACTGAAGCTGGACTTTGAAGAAATATAAAGCCTGTATTTGTGTGTGTAGGTGATCTGCACTCATCCGGAGGTGTACAACGAACGTGAGGTGCTGTGTGACGGCTCGCCCGAGGGTCCGTTGATTCGTAATCCTGGCAACCATGATCTGAACCGTGTCAACCGGCTGCCTAGCACCGCAGATGTGGAGTTCGTGGTCTCGCTCACACAGTACGAGAGCGACACGCTCGACAGGCGTGCCAACATGAGCTTCAGGAATGTTCTGGAAGGTAGACCATAATCAGACTACACACACACACACACACACAAACACACTCTTGATCTCTTGCTCTTATCGTTCTCATCTAAAATGGGATACCATAGGCAAGACAAAGCTGACAAAGGTAGAGTCACATCAGTCTACTGGATTAAAGGAAAGCTAGAGCTACATGATAAGCTACTTAGATCCCAGGTCTAAGCTTATATAGGATGAAAGACCAATCAACAGGTTGGAATTCAGGATTACTGTCTCAGCATTGGGTGGTACAGGGGAAAATTGTCACTTTACAGCTCCAGTGTCTCCAATTTGACCCTGTACTGGAGCTACTGTACGTGCATTGGATCCTCTTGTCGCATGTTGTCCCTCTACCAGACCGCATTTTCTTTTGGGTCTCTGGTTTCCAAGTGAGCTTGAAAGATCTTAATTGTTCCTGGGTATGAACAAGTCTGAGAAAGGCTGTGTGGTGGAAGGGTTCCTTTGAAACATCTTGGGCTCAGTAGTTCGTAGGTGGCACCCCAGTGTGAAATATTGTACCTGTCTGACTCATCCTGGTGCCCTGCTTCTGGTTGGAGATCTCATCACATGGAGGGCCCCGTGTGTCTCTTTGGGATGCGTCTTGTGTCTGGGACGGTTCTGGCTCCAACTGTTATGCTGAACTGCCTGCCACCTAACACACAGTATGAATGCAGATCAATTCCTGCTTTCTGTTTCACCCAAATGAGGATGGGTTGAGTTAGGGTTAGGGTTAGGGTCTGCCAAATGCCATAAATGTAAATGGTACCATGAGCTTCAGGAGCTGGTAGAAGAAAAGTGCCTCCTTACTAGAGCAACTGAAAATGATTTTTGAAGTTTGGGAGTTCCTCATTCCAAAGGACAAACTGGCTGTTTTATGTGAGTGAGAACGATGGTGTTACTCGCACTGCCAAGTATGGGTGGTAATGATTAAGAACACCTGAAGTTCTTTCATTCTCTAAACTAGTGTTTATCCATGATAACACTCAAGCACCCTCGTTGTCCTTCATGTTAGACGATAGTTTAATAACGAAGACATTCGCAGTTTGAACTTTCCCTTGATAATGGTGGTCACAAAATATTACACTGACTACTTGTGACTGCAGCATGTGCCTGAGATACCATACAAACGCACGTGCGCTGAAGATCAACATGCTCTTTTGTGGTTTATTCTAAGCTTGCCAATCTGATCAAAAAAAAAAAAAACGTGCGAGCTCCCTTCCAAACCATGCGAGACGCCACAAAACCCAGCTTCGGTAGATTTGCACACTTAATCCCTGTAACGAGAGTGCAGGACATTGTGCTTGCATGGCTCACACTTTCTTGTAAGCTTTTGTCGTTTTATTGATTTTTTAAAAAGGATTTACAGTAATGTGTTCTTTTTGGTGTGTGTGTGTGTGTGTGTGTGTGTGTAGGTTTTGCGAGTCCAGAGACGGGTATGGCAGTGTCAGGCAAGAGCACGATGCACAACTCACTCCACATCTTCATGAACGGCTCGATGTCATCGGTGCCGGCGTCAGCTAACGACCCCGTGTTCCTTCTGCACCATGCGTTTATAGACAGGTAAGATATACACACACACACACACACACACACACACACATAGAGACTTAAGGACAATATTGTTAAAATCTGATCTTTGTGTGTGTGTGTGTGTGTGTGTGTCTTAGCATCTTTGAGCGATGGCTACGTCTTCACCGGCCCCCGCGCTCCATTTACCCAGAATCCAACGCTCCGATTGGCCACAATGGAGGCTACTACATGGTTCCCTTCATCCCTCTGTACAAAAACATGGACTACTTCATCTCCAGCAAAGAGCTGGGATACGAATACTCCTACTTACTGGATCCAAGTGAGACACACACACACACACGTATATAGTTAATGTAGATTAAAGTGCAATTTAAAGCTCCTACCAAGTTATTTTCCTGAATTCTTACTAGTATCTCTATTATTCTGTCTATGTCTCTCTATCTCTCTCTACCTGTCTGTCTGTCTCTCTGTCTTTCTCCACACGTCTCACTCCAGCTCAGCGACTCCTGCAGGAGTTCATCGCTCCGTACTGGGAGCACATTCAGCAGATTTGGCCCTGGCTGCTCGGGGCCGCGGTGCTCGGAGCCCTGGTTGCCGCGCTCGTCGGCATGATTATCAGAAAGGTTGTCATGACGACGCGTCGCCGAGGGAACAGGAAGCACGGATACGGAGAGAAACAACCGCTGCTGAACAGCAGCGAGGAGGAGGAGGACACCGCCTCGTATCAGACCACACTCTGAACACACACACACACACACACACACACAGGTATCAGGGTCAGCTTCTTAAACTTGTACTGTATGAACATATGAGCATTCAAAACAAACACACACATTCAAAAGTGAACACACAACATTACTAGGTGCAAATGCTTACACACATACACACTCTGACAACTCAACACACACACACAGATAACTGAATACACACATCACATATAAAAAAGATTACTAAATGCAAATCCGCACACACAAGCTCTAACACACACATACAACTGAACGGACAACAAACACACAACAGTCACGGACACACAGCTAAATGGATAACACTCACACTCACACACACACACACACACACTTAAATATAAACACATACCACATATACATTACCAAATACATTTTTAAATACACATAAACATGGATAAATCAGCTCTCTCTCTCACACACACACACACACACACAAGACCCAAAGAGTGTACTGTACATTAATCTAAATGCTTATTATGTAAATAAAATAAAAAGATACAATGTTATTTAAACATTTAAATTAAATGATTACAAGATCCACATACTGTAGCTCAGTAAACACACACACACACACACACACAGAAATGAGGTTTAAAAAACATGAAATCCATTATAATAGTGTCAATGGAAAATTAACAGTTTATCACACAATGTCTTTTTTTTAATCCCCATTTTTAATTTGATAAAAATGTGTATAAAAGTCTATAAAACATTCTCACACGTCTGAAAGTCTGAGAATTTGACAAAACAAGGAGTTTGTAGTGAGTCAAGAGTCAGGAGTCTGTACTGAGGGTCGCTCTGACTCTTTGTTATTAAAAAGTTTTCAAACTGTAAAAAAAACACTTACAAAAAACTTTTTAAAAATCTTAAATAATCTACAAAACAGTAAAACATTTTATACATACACTCAAATCAACATCAACATTTAAATACATAAAGAGTAACAATTAAAAAAAAAAACTTTAATAAAATGTTCTTAAAAAATCCTTTGGTTGTAAAAGATTCTTTCTTGGTTAACCTCCTGGGAATTCCTGGAAAGTGTCCAGTTGTCATTTCTTGAGCTTTGTTAGCTGAACGACTCTTTGTTGTACTCGAAGATGGTCGTCGAAGACGAGAACGAGTTACAAAGTTTGTGTAGCTCTCTGGAGACATTTTTAGGGCCACAGCTGAACACGCCCACTTTCTTACTGTTAAAAAAAAAAAAAGATGAAATAATCATCAAAGAAAAAAAAAAAAAACATTCAGCGAGTGGAAGAACTGATCCTTGAAAATAGACGGATAATTTGTGGCCAATTTGTGGAAGAGACGCGTCTTGATGGTGTCCAAGCACTAGTGAGACACTGGGATAAGTGCATTAGTGTAGCAGGGGAATATATAGAGACATAAAGTTCCCACTGTTCTGGTATTCTGCACAAACGAAAGTCTGGCTTTGACTTAAACCCTCCTTGTATAAACTGATAATAACTTGTGCACCACTAGAGGACACACTTGCAAATTTGAATGAGACACAAAAGCAGTAAAGTTCACAGCCTTTGTGTGTTAGTTTACGTATTTGTACTTCAGTACTTTTTTCCCACTCATTTGTTCGGATTGTGCTTGTAGAACCATTTAAGTAAAACTTATACCGATTAAAATTATGCTTCTTATTACCATTACTGAATACTAATTATTTGTGTATTAATTGTTAACTGCATGTTTCCTGTTGTGTCTGCATGGTTCCTCTTAAGGTTTCTTCCTATTGCCATCTTGGGGAGTCTAATCAATCATTATGATTTATAAATTATTTATTTTTCCTGAAATTAAATATAAATTTATTAAATAACTTTTTCTCACAGGTCAAAATTGTGCAGTAGATGATCATGAATCCATATGATTATATGAATTGATATTAATAAAAGTCATTATTTAATTTCTCATGATTGTGTTTTTTTTTTTTTTTTTTGTAAACATTACCTCTATAGACTCATACAAAGCAGTTTTATTCTGTTAGTATATTATGTTCCTAATCTGCTAGTTACAGTACTTACTGCTGATTGGCTTTCCCTATCTCTTCAAAGAGCAGCTTCCACCTGGGTCGACCAATCACAAGCCTGGAACTCAGGGGGCGGTACTTTTCCTCTGAGAGGTTCTTTTGGATCAAAATTAAAAGACACAAATTACTAAATCATTATTAATATTTATATCAATTATATAATTATTACAGTTTTTTTTTTATTTGGTATACGTGTGTGTGTGTGTGTGTGTGTGTGTGTGTGTGTTACCTGCAGCTTGTGTGTACTAGTGAGAAAGAGACGAATATTCAGGAAATCAGGTCGATTCTCTTCCCACAACTACAGAGAGACAAATGTAGAAAACAGACTCAGACAGATGCAGAGAGAGAGACACACACAAATACAGAGAGAAAGGACTGCAGTAACTATTCTACACAGCAGATGGCAGTATAGACCATAACAAAGAATGAACAGCAGCACATACTGTAAGCACTGTATACACACCGATATATGGGTTATTTGGTAGGTATTTATTACCGCATACCAGGGGTCACCCAGTCACAAGTCACCCAGATCCTTACACTTGCCCATTTTTCCTTCTTCCAACACATCAACTTTGAGAGCTGACTCTTGATCTGCCTTGACAGGTTCCTTTAAAGTGATGACATGAGAGTCAAATCACTCTGTAAAAATATTCTCTAGTAGATGCTTTCAGTGATTTCCAGTCGAGTTAAGGCCAGGACCGCTCTTTCACACTCTTAGAGTCTTGGACTACTGTATGCCTGTCTGATCATGGAAGTAAAACTCCATAGATGTGATGATAACCTGGTCATTCAGTACATTCAGGTCGTCAGCTGACTTCATTTTATTGCCACATAACGTTGTTGAGTCTAGACCTGAGCAACTGAAGCCACCCCAGATCATAACACCGTCTCCAGAAGCTTGTACAGCGGACACTATGCATGATGGTTGAATCTCTTCATGAGCTTCAACCTTCAAGCTTTTTTTCTATCGCTGCAAAGACCAGTCTTAATACTCCCTAAAAAACTGAAGCTTTTTCTGACGAGCATCATTATCAAGTGGTTTTTCTTATGACCACACAGCAGTTTAGTCTGTGAGTTCTCATCATATAATGTGTGTATGGAAATGCTCTTACTTTCACTATTAAACATAGCTCTGATTTCTACTGTCCATTTTTTTTTGTTAATGATGCAACTTCACCAAGTGTTTAAGTGATCCCAATTGTTTTTTTTGTTTTTCCTTTAACGACATTTGTTCCTTGATATTCACAGTTCAAGACTATCCATGCAGGTTTTAATAATGTTTTGGACAGTTCCTAACCCTAACTGCAGTCATTTCAAATTTCCTAAGTTGTTTTCTTTGCTTCATGCAGGCCAATAAATTGACCCTTCTGAAATGGTGACTTTTTTCCTTTAGCCAGACAAAATATTTTACAATAACATATCTGTATTTTTCAGTTTTACAGTTACTTGCAGAGTCGAGAAAGAAAACCTATGTCAATATAATCAGACTTTCTGTCGCTATTACTTTTGAATCCATTTCTGCCTGTTTTATATATTTTTCAAGTATTATGGGATGTATTATGCAATGCCTGATCCTACAGTAGCTCTGGGGGAATCTGGAAGAGCACATCATCTAGGTATCTTTGGTATACTAGAGATGTTTAGATTTTTAATATCCTCTGTGACATCCATATTGCTCTTTGACTGAGTAATTCCTATATCATAGCATTTGCAACGCAGCCAGTTACCCAGTGACATTTGCACAGGATGACAGTTATACAGTCTGATATTGTGTGGTGAATAAAAGCGAGGGTCATCTGCTGCATTTTGAGTATGATAAAGTCATTTTGGCAGAAAGACCAACGGGTGAATCATTATTATTATAGTACAGACGCGAAGTCACGGGGGCACGGAGCAGCTTTCCGAGTGTTACAAAACAAAGCAAAAAAAAAAAAAATCAACATGACAGTCTCACCCAGAGAATTACTGCTATGTTTGGTTAGCAGATGGTGATATATGTAATTACACTGAAATTTAGTCTGGATAGAGATTCTTCTTGGTAATTTCTGAGGGGAAACATCCGAGGGAAAGCTTAATAGGTCTAATAGTTCTGTTTTGTTTCCAGCGTTCCTGCGTCTCCTGTATATAAAAGCCGTAATTGTTATGTTCTAGCAGTTTAAATTGATCAGCCACTTTCCTGTCACAATGAATAATCTTTCACATTGCACCGCTTCCTGTTCATACAGCTTTGAGTAATGTAGTGTTAGATTTGATATGATGCAGGAAGGATAGTCTGATTGTAATATCATGAATAAATTCATTTCTTTGTTGTTTCCTTGTAACGAGCTCCCACTGAGGACAGTATGGCGAGGAAGTAATATCGCCCACACTGACGACGTGAAAGAGATGCTCCAAAGCCATCAACATTCCGTGATTGCCTGATGTGCTCAATAATTTGTTTTCCTCATGCTTTTTTTCCCTCGTATAGATAGTGCCTGGATTTGCAACAATCGCGAGAAACTTATACAGTGGGCAAAACGTTTCACTGGAAATTGTTCCTTCTAATTTCTGAATGTTTAATAATACGGAAACGGTATGATGGATGTGAAGGATAAACCGTCTTGACAGAAGAGTCAACTTTTGTTATTAAGTTAACTTCGGTCTGCTAATACAAGTCCTAAAGTTTATTTTAATTTCTTGGGCAGCAGTGTGTATACACATAGTGTTACAGGAGCAGGGCTATTAGTGCAGGTACATTTCCCCAGTACGAGCAAATTAGCTTTTAAACCTTGCACTGGTTAATATTCCTATTATGTATCGTATATATATGTGAGAGTATTTATGTATATAACCTTATTTCTCACTGGGTGATTGGAACACAATTATCACGAGGTCACTGACTGCAAATGAACCAACTCTCTCCGGGATGGATTTAAAGGTGGGGGAAAAGAAAACAGATTGGATTCATTCTTTCTGGGTTCTGTGAAATGAATGCAAATGAACCAAGTCCTTTATTTGTCTTCGGTATGCAGCGTGTTCAGGTGGGTGTTAAATAACGCAGCGTGAATATATGGTTCTTAATCACAGGGACATGACAGAAAAAGGGGGGAAAAAAAACATTTATGTCTAAAGTTTTGACATTTTTCGTATTGGAAGTCATGTACGAGCTTGACTTTGAACTTAAAGCTGGAGTTCATTTCTAGACGCCCCAGGCAGGTTTATATCATTTGCTAAAAACGGATAAAAAAAAAATACAGACCTCCTCAAAACCCCACATCCAAGCCTGTGTGCAGGCGACACAACTGATATTCAATTAAATTCTTTTATTTATACAGCGCAAAGCATTAAGGAAACAAGTGTGAAAAGTTTGAGGAAATACAGTATATGTATAAATCAATAATTATCAGATTGTTCCTGGTGAGCAAGCCGGCGGCGACGATGTCAAGGAACAACTCCCTGAGATGAGAATAGGAAGAAACCTTGACTTAACAGGGAACCCGTCCTCATTCGGGTGATATCAGATAGCAGGGATTGATCTGCAGTCACGCTGTGTGTTAGGGGGCTGGAAGATCAGTATAACAGGAGAGGTGTTTAAGTTAATATGGAGTCCACCTTCGGTATTGGAGGCTCAGGTAAAAAAAAAAATAAAAAAAAAAACAACAACGAAAAAAACAATATGTCTGCTGAAGAAGATGAACAGGAGGAACTGTACTGGAACAGGTACTGTAAAGAAATTAAAATTGGCATTCACCACGTTCTGCAGATGCAACCTCCTTTTTTCGAAGCCAATCAATTTGTCCAGCTTTCAACACTTCAAAAACAACGAACCATAAAAAAGTGAATAGATTGGCTCACGACTAAAATACACAGATCACCCACCGAATATTAAACAGGTCCCCGATTTTGCCACCAAAACAGTAATAATCCGAATCTGATCTCCCCCAAATGAGGATGGGTTCCCTGTTGAGTCTGGTTCCCTCAAAGTTTCATTGTTATCTCAAGAGGGTTTTCCTTGCCACCATCTGATAATTACGATTTATACATATTTCCTCACACTTTTTGAACTAATTTCCATCATTTTTTTGATTCTGTAAATCATCTTTGCCACAGTGACCACTGTTAAAAGCGCTATATAAATAAAACTGAATTCTTTTTTTAATCCTTTTTTCTCTTTCTTTATACCTTTTCTTCCTCACTCCTCTTTTAATTCCTGAAATAATAAGATAAAAGGATGAGTGAATGAAATCATCTGTCTGTATAATCAGATTGGATATTTGATTCATAAACACCTGCTTGAGTTGTTGCTGCTTGGTGTGTGTGTGTGTGTGTGTGTGGTGATGTTACACGTTCACATCACGATGATCACGTTTCTATCTCAGTTTGCCCTACATGAGACCGGACTGTTCTTTCAGATTCCTGTAACAGATAGCTTTAGTTCCCAGTAGGACCTACACAAAACTACACACACACACACACACACACACACACACACACACACACACACACACACACACACACACACACACACACAC
>JAQMYJ010000003.1:25763102-25783303 GCA_030014305.1 Clarias laeviceps | reverse complement strand
TAAATGATATTTATTTTATGGAAAAGATTACTTTTTCTCTTCGTCTGCAAAAGAATGTGTTTAGAAAGGTCTGGTCCGGGTGGGTCAGATATATAAAACCATTACGGCCAGACTTTGTGGAAGTATAAAACAATTGATCTTGCTTTTCTGAATGGGAAATATTGTAATTTCTATGGTATGCCTTTTCCTTGTCGGAAGCCAGCGGATTTTTCCCCATAATTTACAACGTAGACCAGGAACAAACATTTGACATTATTCAGTATAGCGTAGGATTATTAAGTTTATGTCTAACCTCCCCCGAATTGTACAAATGAATATTGTTATTAATTATATTATTTGAATTTTATTTTATTTTGTTTATCAAGTTCTGTTAAAAAAAAGGAAATTGATTGGCAGAGAACAATGTAATTACATTTGTTTGGAAATAATGTATTGTTGTTTAAACTGCTACATCAAAATAAAAAAAAAATTAAAAAAAATTTTAATAAAAAAAAAAAATATATATATATATATATATATATATATATAAAATGGGAGAACCTGACAAAAGACCAGCAGCAAAAACTAGGGGAACTCTTGGCACACACTTGCTGCAAAAAGAAACCAAGACACCTGTTGGTATGATTTTGCACCAATGTCCCTTTCGAGTGCCAGAGGTCCACTGCCAAACAATAGTGGAGGAAAATGTTGGCCAAATGTTGCAACGTTGAATCACTGAACAGTCCACCAGCCTTTGTTCCTGCCCGATCATTGTGATGCCCAAGGACAGTGGTAGTCTGCAGTTTTGCAAGTTACACTCTAACAGCATCCCTTGCTCAGGTTGATATACATCCTAGATTTAACCAAAGGTTACTGGCAAGTGACACTGAGGGAGGAAGCCAAGGCAAAAATCAGCACCAGTATCAGGTTCTCCCTTACAGAAGTAACGTTCCTTCACCCCTACATCATTTTGCCACAGTCTACCACGATGACATGGTACTCCATTTGCAAACCTGTATGACATCAAAGAAGTCCTAGAAGCACTCCATCAACTTTTTTTTCGACATTGTGGCCAACCTCTGTAAGTGCCACCTGGGGCTGACTGAGGCACAGTACTTGGGGCAACATTTCAGCCAAGGGCCACCCAAACCTCATAACAGAAAAATCAAAGCCATCCAAAATCAAAGCCATACTCTTGTCTAACCACCAACCGCTAGGTATATGCAATTTTAGGGTTGGCTAAGTACTCCAAATGATTATTGCCTAACTTCTTCTCTGTAGCATCCCTCTTTTCAGACCTGATCAGAAAAGGACATTTGAAGTGGGTAAAATAGACACAGGCTTCAGAGGAGGAATTCCAGGTCCTTAAGAAGGTCCTCACCAGATCCCTTGTGCTGTGAATCCCAGACTTTGGAAAAAACGCTTCCGGGTTCCCACGACACATTGGAAACAAGCTCGGGTGCAATGTTCTCCCAAGCGTTTGACCACGTAGAGCACTTAATACTCTATGGAAGTAGAAAGCTTACACACACAGAAAGGAAATGTGCAGCTGTGGAATGAGAAGTTCATACCCATGTTGGCCATTTCCGAGTTATCCTAACATCATCGAGTGACAGTGGCTGTAATCATCACAAGAATTCCCACTGTCCTCAATTGAGAGGTACTTTGTGCTCCCACATTAATCACAGCTCTACAGCCAATCAGGGGCGTGTGTGAACACGTGATAGTCTTCGGCCCACCCGACTGAGTGGTAGTAGTAGCCTTAATGTGGGAGCCCCCTAGTGATGTGGACACGACTAAATTAGGGAGAAAATCGGGAAAAAAAGCCAGAGTCAGCTCAACGATACATTAGCATGGGTAAGTCTGTTCGTCCTATCCCTTAAGTGTGCATCCCTGCATGTAGGGACACACGCCAAGCCAACACTGGGGGGATCCAGCTTACATTTGTTAGCCAGCCTACCATAGGTTTGACATGATAATGTTGTGCCTAGATGCAAAAGGCCAAACTCCGGTTCTACTTCACTTCGAGGCATTCCTATAGTCCCCAAGTATATCTGGAGAATATAAATGTGGTCTTATGGGCTTAAACAGCAACAAATCAGCTTCTACCCACCCACGAGAAGAGGAACTCCAGAACTACCTCTCAGGACGTAGATTCACTTTCGTCACAAACTGCTTCAATGAATGGCTGAAGCCAAAGTGACAAATGCCTGAATAAGCTTGTTTCTATCCCTCCAGGACTTAAATCCAGGTCCAGCATCAACCATATGGGTCGGTCTATCTAGGAGGTGTGCTTTAGGGACCATGCCACTGGAAGAGTCACACAAGATCAGACTCGCCACCTACTGAAGACGACCAGAAAGGACACCATTGTCTTGGCCTAACTATGGCTACATGACTACAGGGCGGGTAATTAACTGCAAACATGTCGACTTTACAAAACACCAGAACAATAATTCTTTTCCCTCCACCAGTTACAACAAATTAAACACACACACACACACACACACATATTGCATGTTAAAGTGACTGGGGACTGGATGAGGGAGGCAAAACAAGGACACGCAGGGACACACATATACAATATGGAAGCAGATGAGTTTCCATGAGTCATTCTCATTGTTCACTGTTCACAAGACTCACACACACACACACACATTCCAGATGTTTACACAGTCTAATCCGAGTGCTGAAGAAGTCAGTAGGTCATATCTTTTCCATTCTCATGAAGATAAAAGGAACACACACACACACACAAACACACACACACACATACATAGACACACACAGGAACACAAAAGAACATACTTGGGGTATCTCTGCTGATGCATCATGGGAAGGATCTCAGAGGGTTCTGACTCAGGAGTTAACAGCCGTGAAAAACATTCTAGAGAGACAAAGAAAGACAGACAGACAGAGAGAGAGAGAGAGAGACAGAGAGAGAGAGAGAGATGTAGGGTGACGTAGGGTCATTTCATTATACAAGAAAATGTGTATGACTCCGTGTGTGTGTTTATGTCTGTCTGTCTCACTCGTCCAGTCACCAAGCACTCGAATATGAATCCCAAATGTGTCTTTGTTCTGTGTTGGACACTGAAGAGCAAAAATATAGAGTGAGTCTCACACACACACACACACACACACACCCTTATATGAAAAAGTCCCAAGTTATCTACAGAATCATTACATCATCATCGACACAAGTAATCACAAACACAAATACACACACACAAACACACACAAACACACACACACACACACTCACCGCAGTCAGCGTGAATGCATGGTTTTCGAATGATGATACACTCGGGCAGTTCAGCAAAATGTACTAAAAACACAAACACACACATGCACACACACACACACACACACACACACACACACACATAAGGAATAAAGGCAAGTTTTGGGACATTAACATTATGCACATTTTATAGGGGCGGGGCTTACTTGTCCTGGGCGGGGCTTAAAGCCACTCTTCAGCATGCGCACCTCGATGACATCACAGAGGTGCCTGGTGACCGATACCACGGTAACAGGAGTGCTGCCCCTCACATAGCGATACACTCTCTCTGCACAATACAGGCAGAGTGGAGCCGAGACCCACAACCACGTCTACACACACACACACACACACACACACACACACATGCTCAGTGTATTAAATCAATTATACATATCATAGGCAGGACATTCCACGTATTCAATTGGATACTGTATTGTTTTTGATTATACCACACATACACACACACACACACACACACACACCTCGGGGAAGTGAGGTTTAAAATTGGCCTCTTCGCTACACAGTGTAGAGAAGTTTTGCGATGACTCCGCCCCCTTTTCATCTTTTACAGTCGGTTCAGTTGGATGCGTCTGATTGGTCATGACGCAGCCTGGTGGGTGGGCCTCCATGTTCGTCTGGTACTTTACGACCCCTCTGCGGAACAGGAAGGTCACATGTGATTTCGTGTGTGTGTGTGTGTGTGTGTGTGTCTGTAAAAGGGCTTACCCCAGTCCATGCAGCATCAGGATGATGTAGAAGATGATAAAAATGTTGTGAGTGTACCAGAATATCTCATAGCTGCACACTCTGCAGACACACACACACACACACACACACAAACACAAACATGAATGAAAAAAACAATCAATGAAAAAAAGTGATAAAAAATATTTATTATATATTTATTTAGAAACCAGAAGAAAAGAAACTGAACAAGAACAGAGTACTGGCAAAAAAAAAAGAGTAAAACTTTGTCTTAAAGTAAAATAAATTATTAATTAATGAAGGACATAACGAGAATGATGAATAAAATAAAGTTGAAATACATAAATAAAAGAAAATAGAAGAAAAAAGAAAAGAAATAGAAAAAAAAACTGCAGAGAAAAACTAACAAGAAACAAAGAAAGAAATTGGAAGAGAAAGAAATAATGAATTCAAGAAAAAAATGACCAATTATAGGGCATAAAGTAGAAGAAAGTATGATGAAAGAAAGTACATAAAAAACAAGTACATGAAAAAAGAAAAAATACATTATTAAAAAAATGATCAAGAAATGTAATGAAAGAAGAAAAACCAAAAAAAAGAAAGAACAGGAGCAGATGAACCATACACAAACACGAATGAAAAACCTTGGATTAAATTTCTTTAAATAATCCTAAAATATATATATTTTCAAAAACACAACATTAAGAAAGAAAAGTAGAATGGGGGGTAAAGGTTAAAATAAAGAGCAGTTTATATAAAAATAAAGAAAGAGGGAGAGACTGAGGGGATCTCTATGTGAAGTGATGAGGAGGAGTGGGTGAGTGCACATTGAGAACAGAGCTGAAGTGGAAATAAAAGAGCCTTCAATCCTCCTCAAGAGGGCGAGAGTTAAGTGCCCTTTAGAGAGCCCTGGGGTTAGGGGGCGTGGCTTATTGAGGACAAGAGCAGGTCACTGAGTCTTATGAAACAGTCATCACACTGCAATTTGAAAACAGCCACGAGCCAGAAAACACACTTCAAGCAAAGAACAGTGCTCTCAAAGACAATGAGTGTCACTGTGTGTGTGTGTGTGTGTGTGTGTGTGAGAGAGAGAGAGAGAGAGAGAGAGAGAGATCATAGCCTTGTCATTTAGCTTTGTGACAATTATAAGTGCCTAGTTGTAAAGAGACAGGAAGACAGAAGAGGGAGAAAAGAGGAGAAGAAAAGAAAGGACTGGGGAAATAGAAAAGGTAGAGATAAGTATAGAGACGAAAAATGAATGAAAGAAGAAACTTAGAAGAAAGGAAAAGAAAAAGAAAAAAAACAAAATGAAAAAGAAGTAACAGAAAGGATAAAAAGAAAACTAAAAATATAATAGGGAAGGATGAGAAGAATAAAAGAAGAGACGAGTAGATGAAAGGAAGACAAAGAGGAAAAGAAAAGCAAGAACAAACCGGAGGAAAAGAAAAAATAAGAATAAACAGGAAACAAAACAAAAAGAAAAACGAAAACCGATATGAACAGAAGAGAAGACAGAAAAGAAAAAAGAGAGAGAAAAGAACAAAAAATGAGGAAAAAGCAGACAGATTTACCGTATACTGTGAGAGGACGCTGTAAACATCAGGAATAAAATGAGCACCAATAGGACGCCTGTGATCCCAGGAACTGACCAATTAGAGCGAAGAAGAGGACAGTAAATCACTGGCTCCGCCCCCAAACACAGTAATTCATGTCTACTTCAAGGTTCTTAATAGATGTTTGATGTGTTACTCACCTGTCGTCAGAATGAGGACACGGGGATCCTGTAACAACACACACGTACAGTACACACACGTACACACGTACACACACACACACACATTTATTATTACTTTCTATACATTTAACTGTTATTATTATAACTCTAAAGTTGCAGCACTGTGTGATTTCTGTGTGTGTGTGTGTGTGTGTGTGTGTGTGTGTGTGTTTTACCTGTCCCCGGTAATGTGCTACATTGAGGTCAAGGAATTCGTCTGAGAATCGTACAGAGAACCTGACTGCGTTTACAAGGTGCGCGCTCACGTGAACCACTGAGGAACACACACATACACACACACACACTGTGAAGTAGCTGTTTAAAATTCATGAATTTTATGAGTCATTTAAACAAAAAACACAGCATTTCAGTGTTAATTAGATAAGTTTGGTAGTTTTTAATACTTCAAAACCTTTAAGAAACACGGTTACTTGAGTAAAATCAGACAGCAAACGTCAATGCTTCTGAATCGAAACAAATTGAGAAGTGCAGTGCCTAAAAATCAACCTGAATCAATTCAACAGTCTAGCTACCATTCACAGCTGTTTTTTTGCTTTGATATAATGTGTACTGTAGGGACGGGAATTACCAGAGGTGACCCGATACGATATTATTGTGATACCTAGATGCCGATTGGATACGTTGTTTAGTTCTTAGACGAATTTCATTCATTCTGAATCACTGATTTGTATATTTGAAAACTGCAAACATACAGATTGTTCATGTGACGGCTTAAAGGAATATATTAGGGTTTTTTTTTAAGTCTGTCTTAAAATAAAATTAAACATACAGTATAATAAAGGTACTTACTGTACCATAGGTCTTGGCCTGGCTAGTTCTGGGAAAAGCATTTAATTTGTACTAAATACAGTGTAACTTTGATAGATACTATCATGATTTAGCTCAATGGGACTCCAGAAACTTAACATGAGTCACAGGTGAACTTTGGAATGTACTTTTGCATGTTGTAGAATTTGGCCCTGATTACTGTACTTACATTGTATTCACGTTCCAGGTGACAAACACTGCGGTCAGTGTGCAGGAAAAAAAGTTATGACCAGACCTACTGTGATTTATTTATATGAACCTCAATTTTGACTTCTTAACTATCCCTTCATGCTAGTCCACACTCCACACTGGCCTGGTTTCCGAGAACTTGTACATTTAGCTTCTAAAGTTGAAAGCACCAATTCAGAATTGTTACCTGATTGCGCTTTAAACTAAAAAAATTTAGCTAGCAGAATAAAAACAAAGCATTCCACAGCTGTTAGCGGTTACAAAGTGTTAAGTGTAAAATGTTTGATAAACGTTAATACTATGTTTTTCTATATACTTATCTGCTATCTGCAGAAAGTTAGCTAGTGGATTGATAAACTAGCAAATACTAGTTAATGACTAAACAAGTAAATACGCAAATATTGCACGTGCAGAGTGTTAAAGATGTCATGTACGAATTATATCCTGAACAACTGGATGGAAAATAAAAAGGAAAAAAAGGTTTATGCAGTATGTGATCATTTTTATATGCCGATGTCCAAAAAGAATTTATGAGAAACCTATAAATGTAGTATGAAAACCTTAGCTCATGTCAATGTTAGCATCAAACAAATTAGCCTCTTTCAGAATAGCAGATATGTATTCTTATGTTTGGCTGTGTGCTAAACACTGTGGGTCTGTTAGATGTTTTCTTAGAAGGGTCCTAGAGTGGGCGTGCATACACATGTACACACATACTGTACACACACACACACACATACACACAATACCCCCTGAGGAGAAGTCTGACAGCATGCCTAAAGTATGCAGGACTCAGGATCTGTTCAACAGCTGATAATCTCTTTCTCTCTTTCTCCATCTCCCTCTCTCTCTTTCTTCTTCTCTTTCTCTCACAGACTTCGTTATGCTTTGTGTCACCTTGTTGCCGTGGTGATAGGCTACCTCAGGACGTAGGAACTCTGTAATTAGAATAACACTAAAAAGTCCTGAGGTAGGAAATATAATAGAGATTCTAGTACTTTCTATCAGTCTCTCTCTCTCTCTCTTTCCCTCTCTTTATCTCTCTCTCTCTCCCTCACACACACCCTCACAAACATACACACACCTGTTAACCAAGTTAAACACAGTTGGTCCACTTAGATTTCAGCACCAGCCTAAAATAATAAGCTATGGGTTTTTTTTCTTTTAAATGTTGGAGCTAGCTGTGTAACATTATATTACAACCTGCTTGGAAATGTCAGCTGCTAAGACCTAAGCTCAGGTCAAACGGCGTTCTTGTGAATACTTACAGAAATTCAGGAGAAAAATCTAAAAAATATACATTAAAATATATATATTACACAGTGCATATATATTTTAATGTACTAATATAATTAGTACATGATATTAATACTAATCCAATTTTAAACGTTAGCTAGAGTTTGGTGTATATTTTTTAATTCAGTTATCTATAGCTAGTAGTACTATTAGCGTTTCTGAATAAAACATTGCTAAAACAAAAATGCTAAGACACTAACTGTGGTCATTAACTGTTAGAAGCTCTGATAAATAACTGGTCTTGTGGATATATATATATTTTTTTAATCATGGAAAATATGTACAAATATTATAATTATATAACTTCTTAAGCTAAATCATACATGTTTTTAGCTGTTAGCAAAAGTTTGTTGTAACTTAGGTTAAAAAATACCTCTTCAGATTTTATTCAATTATTTATAACTAGCTGTGCTAGTTGTGTGGTTAGATATTTTACCCATTGTTCAGCTAGATACCAGTGGCTTGATTAGCCCTGATACTTACGCATTATTAGCCTTTCTGACTAAACACCTGCAAAAACAAACAAGCTCGGTAAGTCAGTAACTGTGGTCATTAATTAGAAGCTATAAAAAACAGTTGGTCTTGTCGGGAAAAAATGTATGCAGGAAAAATATGTACAGTTTATATAATTACATAACATAATAACGCTAAATCAAAAATGGTTTATTTATTATTTATAGTTAGGTGCGCTAGTTGTGTGGCAAGATATTTTACTCAGTGTTTAATTAGATGTTGAATGACCAGGTCTGCTTCAGTACCATGACAATTAATATAAACCTCAGCATTGCGCTAACTACTCACAAATATACAATGTTAACTATAAATATTTTTAAAAATAGGTATCTATAGCTGCGTAGCATTCACATTATGTTCAGTAGCAGAATGTTAGCTAGTGAACTGATAAACAATACTAGTTTAGGAAACATTACACATGTAGAATGTTTAAATTGTTGCATTGGTTCTGTGGTTAGCTATTTTACTCAGTGTTTAACTAGATGCTAGTGGCTTGATTAGCCATGATACTGCGTACTATTAACATTTCTGACTAAAAACTTGCCAAATAAAACATGCCAAGGCACTAACTGTGGTCAGTAAAAGCTATGATAAACAGTCTGTCTTGTGGACTTGTTTTCAATGCAGGAAGAATATGTACAAATATAATCATATAACCTATGAATGCTAAATCATAAATGTTTAGCTATGTTAGCTAGAGTTTGTTTTAACTTAGAAAGGTTAGAATTAGCTCTAGTGATTTGATTCAATTATTTATAGGCAGTTGCGCTAGTTGTGTGTTAAAATATTTAACTCAGTGTTTAGCTATATGCTAGTGGTTTGATTAGCCCTGATACTATGTACTATTAGCTCTAGTGATTTGATTCAATTATTTATAGCAAGTAGTAGTTAGATAGATTAGTCAGCGTTAGCTAGATGTTACTAGCTTGATTAGCCCTGAAAGTATGCACTATTAGCATTTATAAAGAAAGAAAGTCAGAAAATGTGCTGTTCATTATTAGTGGTTGCTAGCTAGGACAGTTAATGGACAGTTGAGGCCAGGAGAGTTTACTGTGATTGGTTAGCTATAACTAGTTCTTTTATTTATTTATTCACATTCTATGACTTTATTCTGTACAGGGTCACAGGTTCCTGGAGCCTATCCCGCTAAAGGCGGAGTACATCCCGGACAGGGTGCCAATCCATACACACACACACACTACGGGCAAGTTGGGAACGCCAATTACCCTAATCTGCATGTCTTTGGACTGTGGGAGGAGACAGGAGTACCCGGAGGAAACCCACCAAGCACAGGGAGAACCCTTGACCCTGGAGGTGTAAAACCACCGTGCTGTCCTTACCTAGTTTAACTGTAATTTCATCACTGTTGGACTCACCTGAGAATATGCAAATAGTGACACCACACGCCACATGGAAGGTTTTACTTTTGTCCAACAACCTGCGGAATTTTCTGCTGTTCAGCTGAAACAGACGATAAGCAGCGATAATCAGATTTCCTGATAATAGCACAGTTTCAGTCTTAGCAAGATGTTTCCCTTAGACATTTTTTTTTATCTTACAGTGAATCTCTCTCTCTCTCTCTCTCTCTCTCTCTCAGGGTCTCTCTCAGCGTCTTACCTGTGTCTGCCCCCTCAGAACGGTGAGGACAGATCTGCACATCGGGAGCAGAACGAGGCTGCAGTTCAGATTCAGGACGGATGCTGATGCTCGGCTCACACACAGTCCTGGCTACACACACACATACACATACTGTATATAAAAGTAAAGTTTCATTCAGACATTTACTAAAACGGCAAGGCATCTTCACAATGATTGGCTAGTGTGTGTGGGGTGTGTGTGTGTGGGGGGGGGGGGGGGGTATTGTCCAGGGTGCATATGGTGTGTGTATTTCACATACTCAATTTATATTATTTTCTTAATTGTATAGAGAATAGACTGTGTGTGTGTGTGTGTGTGTGTCTGTGTGTCTCTAAGCCCCTCTAATATGCTATGAGTGATCTTTGGGCTCTCTTTGTAGAAGGTGACATGCTGCCACATGTTCTGGGCTGTAAGGAAATACTCTCTCTCTCTCTCACACACACACACACACACACACACTTAGTAGTCTACAGTTAAGAATACAATATAAATTGAGTGTGTATAAATATGTCATATATAACATGTACACATACATTCATGCACACTGGATAATATAACACAATAAAATAATCTACACATTTTACAGGTAAGGAAACACATAATATTGTTGTGTGTGTCCGTGTTCAAGTGTGTCTGTGATATTGGACTACATGTACGCAAAACACTACA
This sequence comes from Clarias laeviceps, assembly GCA_030014305.1. Taxonomy (NCBI): domain Eukaryota; kingdom Metazoa; phylum Chordata; class Actinopteri; order Siluriformes; family Clariidae; genus Clarias; species Clarias laeviceps. The sequence continues at coordinate 25,772,426 of JAQMYJ010000003.1, read as the reverse complement.
AACACACAGATTTTAATTCACTTTAACTTAAATATACAGTGGGTGTGTGTGTGTGTGGGGAGTGTCTGTGAATTTATTTGTCTATGACATTTGACCACACACCCACACCTTTACTCACGCATTACTACACACTCTAGACACACAACATGAATGGCACACATTCCAACACACATTCCTCCCCAGACCTCAATTTAAGTTGACATTGATTGTGTGTGTGTTTTGGTGGGTGTGTTAATTAAACTTTTAAACTAAACTTTTGGACACTCTCACAGATAACCACACATACCTCAGCATACCTCAGTCAAAGTTGACATCGATTGTGTGTATGTGTGTGTGTGTGTGTGTGTGTATATGTTTCTCACTTACCCCCAGCATGTTGTGTAAGTAGTAATACTCTGGTCCACTGCAGTATAGCCTGAATGTCCTCCAGAAAATCCACACACTGACACCTACCCATACCACCTAAACACACACATACACACACAGCGTTAGCATAAACACATACAAACACTGATATCGCAGTGTGACAATTAGTTTTTGTTTTTTGTTTTTTGATGCTAACTTGGAGTTACAGCTTATGCCGAGTCTTAGTGAGTGTTTTCTCTGTTATTTCTGCATATCTGAGGGAAATGTTGATGTTCCTGATGATTTGGTCTTGTTTCCAGTGTCACTATGACTTTACATTTCTTTATTATAAACAATTTATACCATAGAATTCCCAAATCTGGTTCATCAGACAGCACATCCTAGCTGAAACTTCAGGGTGCTATCGATGCCCGTAAGTGCTGAACTAACACCAAGCTTTTAAGTGCCTAAGGACTAGCTGTTGTACGAACCCCAACAGCGACCTCATTTCCCCTCTCGTCTGTTCCAAACACTCAGCATTCAGCATCAGCACTTACTAATCACCAACTTGATCATCTGTCATCATCTGCACCTGTTTCTCACTGGTTCATGCCTCAAGTTAGATGCTATTTTATGCTTGAATGATTCATAGGTCACTGTGTGAGTTAACAAAAATACATTTTTCAATGTACAAACTGCACAGGTACAGGGACTGGACTGAAAATAAGAGACAAAAAGTCCTCCAGGAAGCCTGGAGAAGTATCCCTCAAGACGACAACAAATTTACAGGAAAGTCTGGCTCTTTGGAAGCAAAATATGAAAAACTGAGGGGTGGATTCTGCGCAGTACTGTACATATTGTAGTGTATCAGTAAATGCAGCACCTTAAGTGTTGACTTCAAATGGAATTGACATCTTCAAAGTTGCTAAGTGAAGCTGTATGGTAAAAATCATCAGTAAAATCCAGAGTTATGTTATAATAGTGAAACTAAGAGCATTTATATACACACACAATGGATATCTGCCCAAACTGCTGCCTAGACCCGGGAGGTAGAATATGGATAAATGGTTGGAGATGAATGGATTGATGTGTTCAAAAAGTGGAATTAACATATAGCTAAATTTTTACCTTCAATGTCATATTAACATCTACTCTGGCTTACTGTACTAACTTCTGAACTACATGAACAATATAATTGTTGAACTAAAAATTAGCATGAACTGAATAAACACTTTTAGTACTCAAGCCTTAACATAAAGATTGTATAAAAACTACAACCAATCAACAGTCATGTCATATTAATTATTATTAATAATAATAATAATAAAAGATTAGTCCATATGCAAGTATTTATCCTTGTAGATTTGTGCTTTCTGGCACATTCATCTCAGTTCTAAATGTCTAAAATGATCATATCATCAATTCTTAAGAAAAAGTATCATATAGAAGAACAGAGTTTGAATCCTTTTTCTAGCAGCAGCTAATTAAACTCAGTTAGAGCAAACTAGCTACATAGGCAAAAGAATTTTAAAGACTACAATAAAACACTAATTGTACACATCTAAATTCCAGTATTATAGCTGGTTAAATATTGCATTTGAGGATAAGGTGTAATTTTTCCATCTACAACCAGGAAAAATTGCCATTTGCAACTTGTCAATTAATTTATAACAGTATTAGCTTTAGATCAGTTACTATACAAACACAGTACATTGCTAGATCTATAACACTGAGGAAACTAATAAATGCTTAGAGTTATCACTAACATTATCTGGCTAGCTTGTTGCTAATCTACTCAATATTGTGTTGCAAACTCAGTCAAAAAACATTGAATTAGTATTTAAAGTTGCCTACAGCAGAACAGACCCACTAGTTGCTCTGGCTAGCGACTGTAAAAATGCAGCTACTATAAAGAGCCATTCATGTTTTTTCCACTTTCCAATGTGGAAAATTATGTTGTTATGACTCACAAATTACCGCTGATAGTAACTACAAACACAGCAAATGTTTTTGAGTTAATTTCTTTCCTTAGAGTTCAAGGATAACTAGACTACTTAAACCCAGCCAGACACGTATTGAACTAATTTACAGTAGCTAACAGGAAAATTATTAATGAACTCGTATGAAATTATTATACAAATTTATTAGAAGTTGCTATTTCACCAGGAAATTTTTGAGTTTTTGAGATGTTAACATTCCGTCGTTTCTGTCGAACATTTTCAATATGTTACCCAACTCAGCATTACCTGTTGTGTAATTGTGTTGTGAGCATACTTAAAAATATATTTTACATACAAATTTTTATGAACTTCTTGAAAGATTATTATTAACTTTTTAACTTTTTTAGTGTTGAAATTGGACAAATTGCAATTGACTCTTGGAAGTCACTGTTGGTTGGAGCAAATTTACCCTCATAAATAAGGAGTTTACAAAACTTAAGTTTTCAAACCAGTTTTGTGTCACAGCTTTGGTTTGAACCAAAAAAAAACCTAAACAATAAAATTTCTTAAGCATCTAAATACAATGTAACTGTTCAAATTAGCTGACTTGATTTTAGCTACATCTGTTTAGCGTAATCTGGAGGTAGTTTTGTTAGAAAGCCAGTTTCACTTTCTTAGTTATTACCTACTTAGTTGCTACTCTTGTTTGCACATTTGCACAAGTGCACTTGATGTCTTTTTGTATAGTTCTTAGCTAGTTTTGTTAATTTGTGTTGTATGGAGCACCTCAATCCTGGAGGAACGTTGTTTCGTTTCACTGTGTACTAAACTGGTTATGGTTGAAATGACAATAAAAAGCCTACTTGACTTGACTAGTGAACACAACCAGCTTGTTCAACAAAGTAAAATTTACCCACTAGCTACAGTAAATGTATCAGTGAACGTAAGAAGTGTTACTGTAATAGGATACTAAAGTTACATGTAATTGAAAAGGTAATATAGGTTGAATCTGAAGTTGAACTGACCTACACTGACCACTCCAGCATAGTGTTGTTGTTGTTGAATTATACATTAGTAGTGTGTGGGATTAGTCAAGATGTGTAGATGTTCATTTAAATGTGTGTGTGTGTGTGTGTGTGTGTGCGCGCGCGCGCGCGTGTATGTGTGTGTGCTCTGTACCAGAACGCAGTGTTTTCCTCCCTCGTTGGTCACCCAGCTCTTCAGAGACAGACCCATGTCCACAGTGCGCGAGCTCCCGATGTGTCCGTGTTCAGGCGCGTCTCCGTCTGCCGTTCGGACCGGTGCGCGCGCTCTCTCCCTCTCTCGCGCTCTGTGTCTCGTGCGCCGGCCGGTCCTGCTCGAGCTTGGACTCGTCGCGAGCAATGTTGTCCCACAGTTAGAGGGTTGGAGAGAGAGAGAGAGAGAGAGACTAGAGGAGGAGGGGAAGAACTCACTGAGTTGCGGAAATGGGAAAGAACTTCCTTCGTATTGTGTGAGTTGGGTCAAAGTTGCTAAAGAAATTATTATTATTATTATTATTATTATTAATAATAATAATAATAGTAATAATAATAATAATAGTAGTTGTATTATTATTAGTAGTAGTATGCTTCTAATTAAACTTATAACTATTAACTGAGTAACATTTGACAAAAAGATCTAAAAACACTAAAGCAGCAGATTTTGTGGAAATTAATATTTGTACATGCTCAAGGTTTCTTGGTGATACACATGTCCAGTTACAAAAAATATTAAAATATAAATAGTTAAGTTGTAACTTGTCAATCAGACTTAACTGTTTAGATTGATTTAGGTGATTTAGCTGTTTAGAGGACTGTTGACAAAAATTTATGGGAATAAATAACAAAGCAGAATTTAGTCGTGTATCCTTATATCTTTCTTTTTGTCATTCAAAATAACAGAAAAATTTGTTTAAAGTTAGTAATGATAGATTAGATTTTCAACACTGATGCTGTAACTAAACTAAATAACCACTTTTTTTAGAGTTTAACAGTAAATAAACAATAACATAAGAGTAAAAAAAAATGTAATCATAAGCTTGATTATTGAAGTTGAGCTAAGAATATGTCATTAGCACCATCTGGTGGTAAAGAACAGTTCTGCAGGTCTCAGTCTGCAAATCGCAGATTGCTGGGCGTGTCTTAGTGTATAAAATATAAAACAAATAAAGCCACGCCTCCCAAACGGAGGCAACAAGGAGCAAAAAAAAGTCCACACTGACAATTATCTCGACTACTTTTTACGTTGATTCCAGCACACCATGAGGTGTCCAGTTCATGTGTGAAAATGATTTCTCATCCTTCCAGAACTGCTCTTTCACTCTGAGTCCTGGCACATGTTCGTGCTGTCAGGGAAGAAAAGATGTGATCCGTAGATGTGATAATCTGGTCATTTAGTACTTTCAGGTCATCAGCTGACCACATAATGTTTTTAAGCCTAGACCTGCACAACTGAACTGAAGTAACCCCAGATCAGAACACTGTCTCCAGAGGCTTATAGACTGGACACTATGCATGATGGGAGCATCACTTCATGTAATTCCATTCTGACCCTGACACGCCCATCACTCTGGTATAGGGTCAATCTGGACTCGTCAGGTCACATGACCTTTTTCTCCATCACTCCAAAGTCCAATCTTTATCCTCCCCAGCAAACTGAAGCCTTTTTTTCTGATGAGTGTCACTAACTCTCACTGAATGTTTTCTTATAGGCCCACCGCTGTTTAATCCCAATCCTGTGAGTTCTCATCACATTGTGTGTGTGTATGGAAATGTGGCTTTAAGGGATACTCTCTCTCTCTCTCTCTCTCCGCCCCCTGTCAATCAGAGTTTCACTAGCCAGTTGTTGGCACCTGGGTGGGCATGGATGTGGGTACACATGCTTGGATAGCATTTTCCATGAGCAGCAGGTTGAAAAGATTTGGTCGCTGGAGAAGCTGGCTTGAGGGTGTGGATCACTTAAGAGTCACTCTCACTCTCATGACTAGGCAGGACAGAGTGCCAGTCCATCATAGGACACAAGCATGCACACACTCTCTCACTCTCACACACTATGCACAATTTGGAAATGCCAATTAGGCTAATTTGCATGTCTGGATTGTGGGAGGAAACTTCAGTACCATGGTATCATGGTGTGTAGCACACTGAACATGGACCACAGAAAGCTAAGGAGAGAGTTGTCTAAGGACATTAGAGACAAAATTATAGACAAACATGTTAAGGGCTATAAGACCATCTTAAGCAAGCTTGCTGCTCCTGAGGCCACAGTTGCACATATTATTCAGACGTTTAAGGTCCACAGGACTGTAGGACTGTCAATCTCTTTGGACGAAAAATTTATGACAAATTGAAGAGATGGATAATACGAATGGTAACCAAAGAGCCCAGAACAACTCCTAAGGGTTTCAAAGTGAACCCCAAGGTCAAGGTAAATTAGTGTCAGATAGCACCATCCGTTGCAGTCTAAGGAGAACTCCACTGTTGAAAGCAAATCATAAAAAAGTGAGACTGGAATTTGCCAAAATGCATATTGGCCTGCACACAAAGCTTCTGGGAGACAAAACTGGAACTTTTTGGCAGTTCACATCAGCTCTATGTTCACAGAGGAGAAAAATGAAGCAGACAAAGAAAAGGTGTACCTACTGTGAAACACGGAGGAAGCTCGGTTATGTTCTGGGGCTGATTTGCTGCATCTAGCACAGGAAGTCTTGACTCTGTGCAGGGTACAATGAAATCTTACGACTATCAAGGCATTGTGGAGTGAAATGTTCTGCCCAGTGTCAGAAAGCTTGTTCTCAGTTAACAGCATAATGACCTAAAACACACCTCTAAAAACACCCAAGAATGGCTAAAAACAATTGGATTGCTCTGAAGTGGCCTTCTGTGAGCCCTGATCTAAATCTTTTGGAACATCTGAGAGCTGAAACAAGCAGTCTGGAGAAGGCGGCCTTCAAACCTGAGACAGCTGGAGCAGTGTGCTCAGGGGGAGTGGGGCCAAAATACCTGTGCAGAGGTGCAGAGGTCTCATTGAGAGTTACAGATTTCAGTGATCGCCTGCTCAAAGGTTGTGCAGCAACATATAAACATATAAAGGGGACAGTAATTTTCATGGGCCATTGGTGGGTCAGCAGTAGGTTTCTCGCCTACAATGCGGAAAGCCCGGGTTCAATTGCCAGCCACTGGATGCAGTGCCGGTCTGACTACAATGGGAGGGTTTCGGAAGGAAAGGCAGCGAAAATGTAGGACCCCTTAACGGGAGCAGCTGAAAGACTAACAACAACAACAACAACAATGGTACCATCATTTTTGTCCAGACCAGTTTCATTACTTAGTTGTTGGTTTTTTATGCTTCTGTTGAACCACAATTTAAAAGCAATGTCTTTTAAATGATTTTCATTATTTCATTTTCAGTACATTTTTATTTATTATTACTTTTTGTCAAGTTTCAAGTTTTTGTAGTTGTACAAAATTGTTTCCATTCCTAAATGCATGTCCCCCAATCACGTGTCAGTATGCGCACGAGCTAACGCTCTCTCTCTCTCTCACACACACACACACACACACAGACTCCTCCCTCATAATAAACCCCGAGTTGTTGGGTGTAAGCGCGCGCGCGCACTGTGTCAACTTCAAAGCGATCTCTGTCTGCTTCACGCGCGCTTCAATGGGCTCGAGGAAGAAGCTCGTGCGCTGTTTGGAATGTCTCACCGTCCTCGCGCTCGTGTTCTTCGTGGGCTTCATCATCGGTAAGGTGACGTCACGTGGTGTTCTTTCGTGGTGTGCGTAAGGAAGGGAGATTTTGTGACTGTCGTTCGGGTGCACGAGCCCCAGTGCATGGCATGCAACTGAGGATTTACATAACCAGCATAATGTTGCATTGTGTGTGTGTGTGTGTGTGTGTGTTGCCCTACAGTAACCTTTAACCCCCACCAAATTTCTTTCTTATCATTTAACTGCAGAACAAAACTTAATCTAATCAGTGAAGATTTGATTTGAAAAATCTAATAATTTCAAGACTCCAGTATACTGAATATACCTGCACCGATCTGCTTGTAACATTATCTTCTTACAGTTGCACCTGTCAGGGGTGGGATATATTAAGCAGCAAGCGAGCAGTCAGTCCTCAAAGTTGAGGTGCAGAAAGCAGAAAAAATGGGCAACCTGATAAGATCTCCAGACTTCTGATGTGTTCCCGGTATGCAATGGTTAGTGCCTACCAAAAGTGGCCTGAGAAAGCAGAAACGGAGAACCAGCAGGTTCATTAATGTGCATGAGGAACGAAGGATGACCTGTCTGCAGCGAAGAGCTCAAAATCAGTGAATGTTGCTTCTGATGGAAATGCATCAGCTTGCTGCTCAGAGTGCTCGTGCTGACCTCAGTTCACCACCGGAAGCCCTTACAGTCAGCACGTGAGCATCAGAATCGAAGCATGGACAAGTGCAAGAAGTTGGCCTGGTCTAAATCATTAACCATGAATGATGAAGCTTGGGAAGCTGATCTGTTTGAGCAGAATGTACAGATTGTACCGAAGGACTAAAGACTAAAGCGCCGCTGCAGTGTTGCAACCATTAAACCCAAAGCACAAAACAGATATAGATTTTTTTCTGTGTTCTCCAGAGTTGATTACTGATGCCGTTTCTTCGACTGTTTGAATCTTTTAGTGTATTTGTGTAATAAATTATTGACTCGGACCTACCCCCGAGTGTTTATTAGACCCTGTCAGATGACAAGAATCAGTTCTTGGTAGCAGATGGACTCTGATCTTTGGACCCATGCTGTGTTTTTTCTTCATTTGTATATGAATGTAACAGCCGCTTTATTTTGTTTTTCTTCTTATCTTAGGGTGGTTTGCGAGACCTGCTGACACGCATCATGAAAAGTCACAGGTGCGTGACTTCCTGCGTGAGTTCATGGACGAGATCCATGCAGGCAACATCAAAGAGCATCTTAGGTATAAACACTCACACATACACAAATACCTGTAGCACCTTAGTTATAGTAGATCAGCCAATCAGCTCTTTTCTTTGCCTCAAAAAGGAGGTTCACTCGTCTGCCTCATTTGGCGGGAACGGAACAGAACCTGCGATTGGCCGAGCAAATTCGGGAGGAGTGGCTTGCGTTTGGGCTGGACTCGGCCGAGCTCGTGTGGTACGACGTTCTGCTCTCGTATCCGAACTCGACCATGCCGAACTACGTCTCTGTAATGAACCAGCATGGAGAGGAGGTACGCTCTCGCACTGTACACCTGTCCATAAATCCTAATCCAAGCCCCTGTCTGTCATCCCTGAAATAAAATCAACAGGATAAGATAACTGTTAAATGTATCTGAAAACAATCGCTTGTTGAGATTGGAGTGTGTTTGTCATACCAAAAGTTCCATGCATACCACATTATTATCTTGGCGTACTCCTTTTTCATCAGCGCTTGTGTAAGGCATGTGGTCTCACCAGTTGAGGTGAGCTCATATCCCTGGGACATGACGGTAATAATTATCCCTGATTACACCTTTCCATGGAAAACTAATCCGGTCTGAATAGGACTTCACACAGGAACAGTGTGATGTTCCAATAACTCGGCTTAATAATAACGGCTTAAACAGGAAACGATATCTTTATATCATGCAAATAAAATATACACTTGGTTCTGTTAAGAGAATCTTGCAGCTTTATGTAAATAAATGCTTGAAATAGGACTTAACCTTTTAAATGATGTAACGATGTAATGAGGCTAATGTTATATTACGTGTATGCTAGAGGTGTATATTAGCCCTGACGAAAGGACCGGGAGAAATGCATAGTCCTGTAATTATTGTAATTATTATCTGGTGGAAATGGACATACACGACTTTGTGACAAAGATGATGATTCGATTCGATTCAATTCAATTTTATTTGTATAGCGCTTTTAACAATTGTCATTGTCGCAAAGCAACTTTGCACGATCAAAAGAATTATTTAAGTTTGTATGGAATGTGAATGTGTATGAATCAAAATGATCAGATAGTCCCTGGTGAGCAAGCCG
>JAQMYJ010000003.1:25750281-25763002 GCA_030014305.1 Clarias laeviceps | reverse complement strand
GCTGGCACTATCTGTTTAAGAAAATGTGTCGGTATAGGATCTAATATACAGGTTGATGAATTTGCAGAAGAGATGAGAGAAATTAGTTCATTCTCTTCAAGGGGAGTAAAGTATTCTAGGTTCCGATCTGACATGTTTAGTTTAACATCTGCATCAATTACATTGTCCGGTTTCAAAGCCTCAATTTTATGCCTGATATTTACAATTTTATTATTAAAAAAGTTCATAAAGTCCTCACTATTGCACAATGTTGTTGTGGAGATTTCTGCAGTGGTCTTATTTCTGGTTAATTTGGCTACGGTATTAAATAAAAACCTAGGATTATTTTAGTTATTTTCTAGAAGATGATGATGATGAAAGTTCTCATGTAATAGCGCCTGCCTTTCTAATGGAACATTCCTTCTTGGGTTTCTACCGTGAATTCAGAAAGCACATGGAAAGAGGCAGCACACACACACACACATACACACAGGATTACCATAAGGTTAAAGGCAGGTTGGGTAGCACGTAGCCTCTATGAAAGAGAGAGAGAGAGAGAGAGAGAGAGAGAGATGGGAGTGAAAAAAGAAAGATAGGAAATCAAAACTGCTACGCTTTCTTGTTTTCTTTCCTCCCTGATTTTTCTCCCAGGTCAGTTATTTGAACTGCAATGTGCTCACTCTGCGGTTTTACACAACACCACATGATTACGTGTGTACGTGTGGTTAGTTTATCATTTATGATGTCACAAGATGCCAAGGCAGCTTATGATCTTGTATGGAAGCGTAGTACAGCTCAGTAACGTCTTTAAACTGCACCATGAATTAAAAGCGTTTAAATATATTTTAATCCAAAAACCTGCTGAATTCTCGAATCTGATTGGTTGAGAGTTTCTCCCCTCCAGAGAAATGTATAGCTGAGCAACAAGTCAGGCGAGGGGATCTTCTTATATGAGGTCATGAAATCGAATTGGCTTGTTTAAATCCCAGGACAATAGAAAAGATTGTTTAAAAAAATGATTTGTAAAACACATTGGAATGTGCTATAACTTGGAAATCATTCTGTCGATGATTAATTTCCAAAAAAGACACGCCCAGATGGTTGTTTCATTCTCTACATCCAACGGTACACTGATGTTTACTTCTTAACATACGATCTGTGTGGTAACTTCATTCGTTTTTTTTTATAAAATCCTGTCAAAAATATTATAATATAATCGAGCTAAAGAAACGATTAACTTGTGATAGGCAGCCGCACAACACTAAGAGCTGTTAATACTATAAATTCAACCTCTTCTGATAGATTTGCAACAGATTTGATGTGGCACTGCACCAGTTGGTCATCATTAATATTGTGTTTGTGCTCACACACACACACACACACACAGGTCATGAAGTCGTCTCTAGCTGAACCTGTGCCTGAGGGTTACGAGAACGTGAGCGACATCGTTCCTCCTTACAACGCCTTCTCTGCCCAGGGACAACCAGAGGTAACGATACACACCGGCGTGGTCCAACCTGCTGCCGTGGACACTTAAGGTTAACTGTCTGTCTTACTCGTGCTGTATTTTAAAAAATAGCACCAAAGCTAGCTTATTTAAGCTAGATATACTATATGATATGTATATTTACGAACAACAAATAGCTAGATGATGTTATCTATGTATATGGTATTTAAGCAATATCACACAACAGGGTGTGCTGTTGTACTGAATATCAGCACGGCTTACCTGTAGCTAGCTTACAACTAGCTGCGGTGTATACAGTATATAAGTAACATATAGCTAGCTGATATGTGGGAGGTAACTGAGTACATGTACTTTGTTACTGTAATTACCCCTGGATTTAGATTTTTTTTTTTTCCCCTCATCAATATAATATTTAATTGACATTCAGTTAATACGGATCATAATTCATCATAATTTTTCTTTATAAAAAGAAAGTTATAGTAAGATAATGAAAGTGATATTGGTGCAATATATTTGTACCAACTATTAAGCTCACTATTACTTTGTATACATTCTTCCTTTCACTTTATGCACCATGTTTGATTGTGGGAAGAGTGTTCCTCTCCTCATACGAAGAGTTTTATTTATTTTTTTTCCTCGCCACATATACCTGTGCGAATTATGACCAAATAATTCAACTTTAATTTCCCTCATACCACATGATCTTGTTCCAAAATTCATTTGGTTTGTTCACATGCTGCTTATGTCCACAAGTAAGAAATTGCTTCCTGTGTGCTTTTCTCCCAAACAATCCAGACTTGTGCAGACCGCACTTGACTGTTGAGATGTTGACTTTTATTCCGGATCCTATGCTGTTTGTTTTGGATTCCTATGTAGCTCTTGAGCAAGTTTCCAAGCACACGTCTTTCAGTTCTTTCTTTTAGTCTTCCACTAATTGGAAGAGTCTTGGTGTGCCCACAGTTCTTCCATTTCAGGATTGTGGTCTTCACACTTGGTACAGGTTATCCCTAAACACTGATTTTAAATTTTTTTACATTCCTCTCCAGCTTTATCAAGCTTTACCAGTTTCATTTTGAGCAAACTGCTTGAGACTGAAGATCCACCCCCTTGCAAAATTAACACATTTCCGGTGACTCATCTCATCAAGGATTAAGGGTTGACAGTAATTAAAAAAAATCCGATTAGGTTTATCCAGGGGGGGATGCAAACTTTTGTACTTGTATCATTTTCATTATTTTACTATAACTTTATTTTTATACAGTAGTTGACCATTTTTGTTGCTTATAATGACGAAGGAACATTTGTACTAGCTGAATGTGCATTAATGAAAAACAAAAATTTAGTTTTTTGCCTTTTCAAGCTAAGGGAATGCAAACTTTTGCACTCAGTTGTATATGATGTTTATATTTAGCTAATGTTAGCCAAACATAGATATATTAAGTTTGTCTAGCCTAGACAATGCTAGCTATATTAAGCATATAGTCTGCAGATCGTATAAGCACCCGGGTAGCATCTCTAGCTTAGCTTACTTTACTTTATGCCTTCATGCTATTCAACACATAAACAAACTTAGTTTATAATTGGTTTGAGATGACGGTTCAGATGAACCTCAACCTACTAATTACTTCATATATAGACGTGTTCCTGAATTGTGTTCTTTATTGCTCATCATATAATCTCTAGTGTCAGCACTAAGGCTACAGAAGGTACAAACAGTTCACGCCGTTCGTGTTCTTATCTCACCTCAGTGTGCGATGTGATCCTGGGATGAGCTCTAAGGCACTCCCTGTTTTTCTGCTAGGATAAGCACTTATAAAAACACATACCGTTCCAGTGGAAGCTAACTCCCAGCATCTCCGCAGATTTTAAGAATTCCTGCTATAACTATACTGTTACTGCTTAATTATTAGAATCACCACTCAAGCTAGCAAAGCGCTCCTTACAAAGTAAGCTGATAAACTTTAATACATTTAAATGAAACTTGCTAGAAAGGACCTAGTTAGCAAGATAATTAGCATGTTTGTTAGAGACTCAGAAGCTGAGGCAAACTTTGAGGTAACCTTTGTAGCTAGACAGCATTAGAATGAACGGTGTTGGTGTCTGACTCTAAAATGAGCTAGCATTAAACACTGTGGTGACTTTACTTTAGCTCCCTCCAGTTAGCGAACACACCTTCACACCTTGTAGCTGTTTATTTGCGCGAGCTAGCTAAAGCCTTGCTGTCTTTGCTGGCTTATCAAGCACAATAGCATAGCTTAGCATCAAGCAGGACTAACTTAACGTGTGTTTGTGCTCAGGGCGAGCTGGTATACGTGAACTATGGCAGGACGGAGGATTTCTTCAAGCTGCAGAGGGAGTTGGGGATCAACTGCACGGGCAAAATCGTCATCGCCCGATACGGCAAAATCTTCAGAGGCAACAAGGTGAGAGAAGGGGAGCGTATTTGTTTTCCCTCGTTTTTAAAAGGTTTTTTGTTAATGCACTTTAACCCTTTTCATTCTGTTTGAGACAAATGTGACCCAATTTAAGACAAAATCTTATCCAGTTAATTTTATTGGAGCCAGGTTTTAAATTTTTTAAATATAACAAAACTAATGGTTATCATTTTATGTGGTTTTGGACGTTTTTTTTTTTTTTTTTTTTTAAGAATTTAAAGTAAACTATTACTTCACGTTATTGCTGCTAAAGATGGATCTACAAGTTATTGAATCATGGGGACCTTAGTATTACCCAGGTTTTTTTTAGCTTTATTTTTGTTAAATTAATAATGGCACGGTGAAAAGATTATATGTTGCTGTTTTATAAGGTTGTATTTGCCTAATATTGAGACCCACACAAACCTTTGTTATGCTCCCAGTATGTTGTGTGCTATATAAATCTATGAACGTCCTATCCTGGGAACATGGGGACGATACCCCAAGATGAGTAAAACCAGCTGTGCTCCAGTCGGTGCTACTTCTAACCTCCCACGTTCCCTCGTCCACTTTGATTTCTTACTCAACGTAACTGACCATGAAAACAAGAAATGCGTTATAATCACAAATGGATAATTAGCATGTCTGTTTAAATAGTTAACTCACCAGCTCTCTCCACATGGACACAGTTCTGTTTGGGCTGTACATTGAAATTTAATATAAAAATGGAGGTAATGTAAATTATATATAAAGAACGGGCCTGTTATATGACCCTGTACACTATGGGATAAGAAATCATTCAAATGTTAAACCACCTACTTAATCATTCGAACTAATATTGGAGGTAAAACAATCTTACCTATTATATCTTTAAGTTAGCTTGTGCAATTTACCTAGCATTAGTCAATCTTTTTTGGCTAGTCTAGTCATTTTTTTTGTTAATCTATGCTAGATTGAACTATTAGCATGTTCTTGTCATCTCTTGTGGGGAAATCGTTCCTTGTAGCTAAATATAACGTCTAAAGAGAGCTAATTGATCTTAACACGATCTTAAGACGATTTTTTCTTTTTTTTTTGAGCTTCTTTGCAAGCTGTTGTCAGTAATGTTTCTACAGACATTTCATGAAAGTTAGTACAACAGGATAAGGTGAAGAGCGAGAGACAAATGACATTCAGTATGAACACTGTGCCTGATGTACTAGACTTAATTTCTGAGCTGAGGATGAACATACAGGCTTGGTCAAAAGTAATGAATCAAATTTCCATGATAAGTTAGTATAGCTAATGTTGTTGTAGATGTCTAGACTGTCCTCTATATTTAAGCCTATTATGTGCTCTATATACAGTAGTTATGACCTCTACGTATACTAAAGATTGAAAGTAAGTGTGTGTGTGTGTTAGGTAAAAAATGCCATTTTAGCCGGTGCCAAAGGCATAGTGTTGTATTCGGACCCGGCGGATTACTGCGCCAAGGATGTCAAGCCGTACCCTGAAGGATGGAACCTGCCAGGAGGGGGCGCACAACGTGGCAACGTCCTAAATCTGAACGGAGCCGGAGACCCCTTAACCCCTGGCTACCCCGCCAAGGGTGCGCTTACTTATCTTTCAGACTCTTTTTCTCCAAGGTTTGATTTGGATTTGTCTTGTAATTGTGATAAACATTCTCTCAATAGAGTACACTTACAGATTCAGCCTCGACCAAGGGGTGGGGCTTCCCAAAATTCCCGTCCATCCGATTGGCTACAGCGACGCTTTTCTTCTGCTGAAGTGAGTCAGATTTGATCGGATTGAATATAGGACACGATTCATGTAGTCATGACTCATATGTACAGTACAGTATACTGTACATCTTTAAGACATCAGAGATACAAGAGTCCGAAGTCATGATGTCACTTCCTCTCTTCCTCTCTTCCTATAGGAATATGGGCGGAGAGTCGCCACCTCCCGATTGGAGAGGAGCTCTGAACGTGTCCTATCGGATCGGACCTGGATTCATCGGGGACTTCGCAGAGAAGTGAGGCGACGGTGTCATGTGATCACAAATACTCCAACTCTCTTCCTCTTCCTCACCGCAGCTGCTAACTTTAACTGTTTCGTTTCAGTAACGTGCGCATGAATGTGCACAGCTACAATCAGGTGACCCGGATCTACAACGTGATTGGACGGATCAAAGGAGCTCAGGAGCCAGGTGTGTACACACAAACGAGATCAAAACAACACACGCACACACACACACGTCAGCCAATTATTAGCATATGATAGACACAAGGTTGTGTTAAGCTTATTGGTGTAAGTTTACACAAGAGTGTGTGTGTGTGTGTGTGTGTGTGTGTGTGTGTAGATCGGTACGTTATATTAGGTGGCCATCGTGACGCCTGGGTGTTTGGGGGAATCGATCCTGTGACTGGAGCTGCAGCAACACATGAGACTGTTAGAGCTGCTGGGAAACTCCTGCAGAAGGGTAACACACACACACACACTCACACTCACACTCTCACTCTCACTCACTCACTCACTCTCTCTGTTACACAGTAATTCCAAACAAAGAAGCCAGCGTTTCTGAACCAGATTTTACAAGCTGCGTGTGTGTGTGTGTGTGTGTGTGTGTGTGTGTGTCAGGCTGGCGTCCCAGACGAACGGTGATCTTTGC
This sequence comes from Clarias laeviceps, assembly GCA_030014305.1. Lineage (NCBI taxonomy): Eukaryota > Metazoa > Chordata > Actinopteri > Siluriformes > Clariidae > Clarias > Clarias laeviceps. Next base: position 25,756,491 of record JAQMYJ010000003.1, on the reverse strand, counting down.
CAGTTGGGATGCTGAGGAGTTCGGCCTGCTGGGATCCACAGAGTGGGCGGAGGTGATTTTGTGTGTGTGTGTGTGTGTGTGTGTGAAAGAGAGAGCAAGAGAAGTGGATGTCTATTAGTGTATGAGTGTGTGTGTTTATATCAGTGTGAGTGAAAAGGTGGGTGTTTATTAGTATATGAGTGTGTAATTGTGTGTGTGAGTGTGAGAGAGAGTATTTTAGTATGTGAGTGTAAAATGTTTGTGTGTGTGTACGATTATTATTATTATTATCACTATTATTATTACTGTTATCATTATAATTATTTATGTACATATGTGTATGATCTTTTTTTTTTATGTTCACGAGAGTCACTTTGTCTTTGACTAAATATCTTTACTCTTTTATTTCATATACTGTACATTTATTTATTATTACTCTTTCTATACTGTTATTTTCTTCTGCCTTACGTCTAAGCTTTGGCAATACGAATGTACTGTAAATATTTGTCGTGTCAATAAATCACCTTCTGAATATTGAATCTTGAGAGAGGTGAGTGTTTAAGTATGTATGTGTGTGTAATTTTGTGTGTGTGTGTGTGTGTGTAGGAAAATGCTAAAATGTTACAGCAGAGAGCTGTAGCATACATCAACGCAGACTCAGCAATTGAGGGTAATATACACACACACACACACACACACACACACACAACATCAATCCTAAACAATAATGCATTTCCCGTGTGTGTGTGTGTGTGTGTGTGTGTGTGTGTGTGTGCAGGTATGTACACGCTGAGAGTAGACTGCACTCCATCTCTACATACGCTGGCTTACGACATCACCAAACAGGTGGGTCAAAGGTCACGCGCCACTTCCTCACTCCCAATCACCCCGAATAGTGTCTGTTTCCCGACAGCAGCATGTGTATTTACACGAGCTGCAAGTTAAGTCATGCCGAAAGTATTGGCGCCTCTGACCTCTGACTCAGCACACCTGCTTTTAAGTGTTCCAGATGTGGACATCAGTTTGGTTTGGGACACAGCCAGGGGATTAACTTGCTAATGCTAATGTTTGCGACGGTGTGTTTGTGTAGGTGATGAGCCCAGAGGAGGGGGAGGAGGGGATGACTCTGTATGACAGCTGGCACAAACGAGACAACTGGACGGAAAATCGGGACGCGCCCCGGTGAGAGCTAAGCTCCGCCCCGTTTCTCATTTTCTCTCTCACACGCTAATGATTATGTGGTACTGTATATACCTGAATGTTTGCGCGCGCGTGTGTGTGTGTGTGTGTGTGTAGCATCAGTAAGCTTGGCTCAGGCAGCGATTTCGAGGCGTACTTTATCAGACTGGGAATTGCATCTGGTCGAGCGAGATACACCAAAAACAGAGTAAGAGAGTGTGTGTGATATGTTTAGATGTGTGTGTGTGTGTGTCTTTGTCTGTGTGTCTTGCATACACTTATGGTGTGTTTTTTGTGTGTGACCACAGATGACGGAGCGGTACAGCAATTATCCCGTCTACCACAGTGTGTACGAGACATTCGAGCTGGTCGACCGTTTCTATGATCCCACATTCCGCCGCATGGAGGCGGTGACACGTGTGCGAGGGGGCGTGGTTTTCCGCTTAGCCGACTCCCCCGTGCTACCTCTGGACTGTAAGGAGTATGCGGTCGCACTCTCTCAGTACGCAGAATCTATCGAGCGGCTCGCGCAGAAACACCCGCAGGAGATGGAACGCTACGCTGTGACGTTCGGTGAGACACACACACACACACACACACACACACACACACACACGTGCACACCTTCGTCCCTTCTTCTCTCACCTGGCCAAGGCGTGACATGAAGTGACGATGAGAAAATGAGACACAGCCAAAAGACTGATTTGGCTTTGATTGGAAATCTGGTGTGTGTGTGTGTGTGTGTGTGTTTTACAGATGCTCTGTTCTTAGCGGTGAAAAATTTCACACATGCAGCACAAGAGTTTCATCAGCAGCTGAAAACAGTTGACACGACCAAGTAACTAACACACACACACACACACACACACACACACACACACACACACACACGCGCACTAATATGCAGCAAATCTATAAAGATTGTTCACATTTCTACACTTACTAACACTTCCTGTCTCTCTCTCCCACTTTCCTCTTGTCTCTCTCTCTCTGTTCCTCTCTGTCTGTTTCTCTCTCTCTGTTTTTCAATATTTTTTCGATCTACCCATCTTCTTGCCCCTCTCTCTCTCTTCCTCTCTCTTTCTCCGTGCATCTCTACCTTTGTCTTTCTTTTTTATCATTTGTCTCTCCTTTTTTAACTTTACTCCTGTCTGTCTCCCTCTTCCTTTGTTTCATGTTCTCAACCTGTCTCCCTCTCTCTTTTTGAATCTCTCTCTCAATTTTCCAATTTCTAACTCTCTTTCCTGTCCCCCACGTCTATGTCCATCCCCTCTTTATGTATGTCTCAAATTATTTTCTCTGTTCTCCATCTGTCTCCTCCTGTTTTTTTTTTTTTTGTCTCATCATTTTCCACTTGTTTTTGTCTCTCCATTCTCTGTACCTCTGCCTCTCTCTCTCTCTCTTTCTCTCTCTTCCAGTTCTCTCTCAGTGCGGATGGTGAACGATCAGCTGATGTATCTGGAGCGGGCGTTTATCGATCCTCTCGGCCTGCCCGGTCGACCCTTCTACAGGTAATCACGTCTCGCTTTGTGATTTGTAAATCACATGAGACTATTGACTACGGAATAGGAGATTTAAAGAGCCTTAAATTGAGACGTAGCCCAAGATTTTGGTTTCATGGTCTTCCGGTCATATGTTTTTGAAAGGGCTCCCTCTAGAGGATGAGAATGGAAACGGCGTATTCGATGAGCTCAGGCTTTTACATTCCTGTGTTTGTTCCTGCTCATAATTGATTGATTGGTGAAAGATGCTGCACTTGGTGTGGCAAAAGCTGTTCATGTCATTTCCAGTCTGTTTTTCTCTTCCTCCTTCAGACACATCGTGTTTGCTCCTAGCAGCCACAACAAGTACGCGGGCGAGTCGTTCCCGGGGATTTACGATGCGCTGTTCGACATCCAGAACGCCGCCGAGCCTGAGACAGCCTGGAGCGAGGTGAAGAGACAGATCAGCATCGCCGCTTTCACCGTCAACGCCGCCGCTGATACGCTCCGCCCCGTCTCATGAGCTGACCTTCTCACGTGTCCGTGACCTCAGGGACCATCTACGCTTACATTCCGTCTGTCTGAGTGATTCTCACAATGCGAGTTCCCAGCCAAAGAAACTGTTATAACATGACTGGACTTAAAGGAGACACTAACTGCCCTCTAATACATACACGAGCTCAAACACGCCATGGATGGATTGAACTAGTGCTGTTCCTGTGAGGGGGAAAAAAAAACATATGACTAACATAATGTAAATATAATCAAATGTAGAAGCACATCTAGATATTAAAATGATTACTACTGGAGTATTAGATCAGGTTCATGAAGCATTTCGGATCGAGAATCAATACAGCGCTGTTGAAACTGCAACTGATTGTTTAGAAGGTGTTGATTAGTTTTCTATAACAGCAACGCAATAAATTCAAACATCATGGAGAAGTTCTGGTGGCGTAGTGGTTAGAGCTGTCGTCTTGCACCTCCGGGGTTCGGGTTCGATTCCCGCCTCGGGTCTGTGTGCATGGAGTTTGCATGTTCTCCCCGTGCTTGCTGGGTTTCCTCCAGGTACTCTGGTTTCCTTCCACAGTCCAAAAACATGCAGATTAGTCTAATAGGTGTTCCCAAGTGTGTATGTGTGACATGTGGATTGGCAACCTGTCCAGGTAAAACCCCACTTTGTGCCCTAAGTCTCCCCACGATCCTGTATAGAGGATAAAGGGGGTATGGATGATGGGTGGGAGGGGGCAGGGTTTTCTTTTTTGGTAATTTAATTCAAAAAGTAAAACTCTTGAAAACAAAAAAATCCAGTATCTCAAAATATTAGAATATGTCCTAAAATCAATTGAATAAAGATTTACAATGCATAATTTCCGAACAAGTCTGTTTATTTACACACTCAGGGCTTCTTTAGCATGAATTATACTGTATGAATAGTCATTTACATAAACTCAAAATTAAATATTCTAATATTTTTGGTTACTGGACTTTGGATTTTCACCAATTGTAACCCATAATCATCAAAATGAAAACAAAAAAAATTCTTTGCAATAATTTAGTTTATGTGCAATTAATCATACCTGGAGGAACATATAGTATGAGTTTCACTTTTTGATTTGAAAAAACCTTTCCATGGTATTCATGTGTTCATGCCCCAGCTGAAATCTCCCAGATAATGCATTTTTTTAATACCTTAAACTCTCTTTATTTTCCCCCATTTCAGTGTCCATGTAAATGCCCTCCTGCTGAGCCACGTCTCTCCACAAAGCAACAAACTAGAGGACATCTTATATGAGGTCACAATAAGGAGAGAATCTAATTGTCTTTTTTAAACCCACTTTGTACCCAGTACAAAAAGAAATACCCTGGAGACCCATGTAAAGGTCTAAAATGACTACAAAGTGAATTTTGCATAACTCCTTTAAATGTCATAATAAAATGAGAAAAAATGATATGAAAACAAAAAATAGTTTTGAAATTGGATAATTTGGTACATATTATATTTAGAGAAATTAAATGATTTGTGCTGATTTAAAAAAATAATCAACTTTGGGGTTGTAAGCATAATTTTGGTTTTGTAAATGTGTTAGCACCATTCAGTAACTGATAATTTTCCTAAAGTAGCCTTGGCCAAGTGTTTTTAAATCAGTTTCAGTCAAACTGGGACTTGTGATGAAGTTTCTGGTGAATGAAGTCGTAAAACCGATTGACGTTTACAGAAGACTTCAGGCCCAGTACGGTGAGGAGACTCTGAAACTTTTTCATTCATATCATATATTAAAAATAAAGAGCTTTTGTACATTGACTGGAATCTGATCTTTAACCGATACACAGAAATTCTCAGCTTCGGTGCTTCATAGAATAGTTTCCAGATCCCGGTCTACATTCATGCACATTCATAGCACCTCACATTTTTAAAAAGTGGTCAAAATTGTGGACATGTTTATAAAACGATTTAGATTACAACATCAGAAGAACAAAACAATATTCAGTCTCCATTAACAATTTTTATATAATTTATAGCACATGTTACAAAATAATGCTGTGTATTAACGTGAACTGAGGAAATGATGTTGAAGCATTGAGACTCCTCGCTAATCTGTTCCATAAAGGGAGGAACTTAATGTATAATTAATATAATTATCTAAATGCTAAACTGATCGCTCGTCCTCGCTGCTAGACTTCCATTTCACCTCAAAAATACACAGAAGTCCTAGCTAATGTAGCCACGGCCATGCTAGCTAAGCTATTTTTGATGTTGCTTGTCATTTAAAATATAATTTGACAATTTTTATTTAGATTTCCAACAATTTTGATGTAACGAAGAGACAAACTGATTATGATATATGATCAGTATATATTGAATAGTGAACCTCCTAAGAACTGGTGCTGTTTTTCCATGGGTAAGAGCCTCAGCCTCTGCGTAAGCGGTTGTTTTTTGTTCTAGCCCACAAAAGTGTTGGTTCTACCATGGAACTGGTTTTTATGTCTTAAAACAAAGAACTGGTTCAAAACTGGGCACCGGCTAGTTCGAACTAGCTCTGGAACCGTCTTGGTGGAAAAGGGGTGTGGGTGACATGCTTGAGTGAGGATCCGGCTTGTGATTGGCTAATCATATTCAACTTAAGCCCCGCCTCTTGGTCCATCTTTTCTGCGTGTTCTCTACCATCAATGCTTCTGTGAAAGATGAATCTTGTCTTATTAGCAGACATGCAGCAATGGGGAAATGGGGGTGGTCTATAAAGGGCAAATGAGACAGAGCCGGAGTCTAGTGTAAAGACTGATGTGTGGTGATTAAAAAGAGGACATGACCCGGAAATGAGACACAGTTTAAGCCAGGTGTCAAGCGATAAAAAGCAAGAATAAAAGGACGTGTATGGAGAATGTGTGTGTGTGAGAGTAAAATGCTGAGAAAGTTGGACAGCACAGGCACTCTGTGAGAGGAAAGACAAAAGACACATTGTATAGGAATGAAGTAGTGTGTGCGCGTGTGTGTGTATGTACACTACCGTTCAAAAGTTTTAGAACACTTTCTAACTCCATGATGGTTCCTGATTTTTATTTCTTTCTACAT
>JAQMYJ010000003.1:25735752-25748125 GCA_030014305.1 Clarias laeviceps | reverse complement strand
TTACATGCTGTTCCGATTTTCACCTCATTCGCCTCATCCTCTGCAAAACACATACACATACACACACACACACACACACACACACACACATCATAACCCGAATGTGGTTGTTGCTCCTCTCGGTCCTTGTGATTGTTCTGATTGGCTGATCCTTACCTTTCTCTAAAATATGATTGGTTCCTGCTAGTTTAAGGTTCTCGAGTGCCTGCCTCAGGGACAGAGACACTTTCTGCTGCAGCTCCACCAGCGGCTCATCAGCACTGAAACACACACACACACACACACACACAGGATTAGTGCGGTCTATTTTATGGTGTGTAACATTATACACTGACCTTGAATTAACTGTATCAATGTACATGATGCTGTGTGTGTGTTGTAGATTCAAAGAACTTTATTGATCCCAGAGGGAAATTGCTTAGATTGGTTCTAGCTCAGTACCTGGGTCTCTGGATGAACCTCTCAGGTTTGGGAGCCTGAATGATGTATTCGTTAAAGCACGGTTTCAGATCCTCGAGCTCCTTCTTCCCTCCAGAACTCTTAACCTCAGGTTTCACCGGCTCGGGGGGTTTCTCTTGGTTATGGCAACCTTTTGTGCAGCCCTGTAACACCAACACAAACAACCGAGCTCTAGAACAAAACCACTCGACAACGTCGTTCTGGAATACAAACAAATAATTCCTAGAACATGCGCCATGTTCGGTCTAGAACAGAACCATGGTGCTCTAGGACGCATTTCCTTGAGCTTTACCACACTACAGAGCTGATAACGTAGTGAGGTTTGAGACGCAGCCCTGAGGGGAGACGTCCACTTACAGCGATGCTCAGGAAATCCGAGAAGTCTGTAGTGCGTCTCTTGCAACATGACCATCCCTGTGTTACACAAAACACAGACACAGAGACGGATGTTAACTTTGACTATGTGTTGTAGTATTTAAAATGAGCACATTGTGGGTGTTGGGTAGACTTACTTTCAGGGCGTCATGGAAAACTGGAACTCCAGGATGGTAAGTGCACACACCTGGAATGAGACACAAAAACAACACACACTGAGTGACTAAAGACAAGTGTGTATTGGGAAAGTATAATGACAGTTTATTTATATAGCTATATCCAGAAATTATGTCAAGATTTTGTCTGTTCAGAACTCGCTCTTTCAATCATATCTTTATGTTTCATACATATAGGACCTGAAACCAGTCTCAGAAAAGTTTCTGTCTGTATGTTTATCCAGCATCACACAAAACTGGCTGGACAGAATTTACTGAAAACTTTGCAGAACTTAGATATCTGCCTGAAGTTTAATCTGCACCATAAGTGACACACATGTTGAGTAAAAGCGATGTTATGAACAGTTATGGCTCGGATTTGATAAGCTACTTTAAAATAAGCTACTCACTTAATGTAAACAAACACCTGCACCAGTAGATATTAATTAGAAAAGCTAAACTGAATATTTTACTGGGATTATTTCATATTTTCACCTCTGAAATAACAGCGCTGAAGTGGTATAAGTGAATTATCGAACAGGGAGTGTATTTGGCTGACGATGAAAGAGGTACAACTTGGTGTAAACGAGGCGTGAACAAAAACTTTTCTATATCCTCTCTTTCCCACTGATTGTAATAAGATGAAATGACAGCAGATTCAACCAGGTACATTTTGTACAATTCCCTAATACTATTCAGTGAAATCCGTGTAATGTCACACCAAACTAAATTCTGCAAAATATTACAGTTAAAAAAAATTGAGGGGTTCATCTGTGTTGCAGTCATACATGTACGTGGGCTTCAATTTCACGGATTACATTAAAGCTGGTCAGCTTATTTTTAGCTTTAACCTTTTAACTATTTCTACTACAGTATATAGGGCCGTGTTCGGGGGAAGTGATAACTCAGAGGGTTAAGGCGGGTTAATATTTAAAAGTTATTGATCGGAAAGTTGGCGGTTCGAGCCTCAACTCCACCAGTTAGGGGCGCTGTATCACGGCTGACCCTGCGGTCAGACCCTAGTTACACTGCAAAGAAAGAATTTCACTGTGCAGTAACGTACATATGACAAATAAAGGCTTAACTTAACTAACTAACTATACTGCTCAAAAAAATAAAGGGAACACTTAGTCCCACTTTGACTTGAACGCCTCTCATATGTGTATGCATGGTTCAAGTCAAACCGGGACACAGAGCTTTCCTATTTTTGAGTGTACAGTATATATACACACACACACACACACAGTCAAAAATTTATACAAACGTCAGAAAAATAAACACTTGTGTAAATATTTTATTAGTAAATTAATTGATATATGTTATACCGAGTATATGATAATATTATAACAGTGTTAGTCATAAACAGTTAAGGCTACTAACTAGTCACTAAAGTATCTTGTCATTTAGTCTTAATGTGATCAGAAAATCGAGTTTGATACCTTAAAGTACCTTAATAAAGTATAATGAGAGTTTTAAAAAAAATTATTATTACAGATATATACATATGAATATACATATGAATTAAATGAATGTATATTTATATCTTACCTTCAGGATTGTTGTCCGGGTCAAAACGCTGCCCACAACTTTTATTGTAACAGAGCACAGACATGTTAAATCCACAAAACCTCAGTTCTCTCAGCTAAACAGAAGGAAATGTTCTGTTATTTATTTTTTGTTTTGTTTTGTAAAATGAGTTTTAAGAGACGCGCGCAACCGACACTGTGTAGCACTGCTATTGTGAGAGCCGGCTCGCGCACGCGTCGACAGGCTTCCGGGAAACCTCGGAATATTCCGGAAACTTCGCGAACATCGAAGGCGCTCGGGTGAGTTCGGTGATCTTCGTACAAGCGTTGGACGTTCGGGAACATTCGAGTAAAATCGGGAAATCTTAGACAGACTGATGAAAATCTTAAAAAATAAAAGCTTTAAAATGTATTTACCTTAAAGATGGCACTCATATTCAACAAACTTACAAATTATACAGGACGTGAAGTATAAATGAGTGGATTAATAAATATATTAAGGACAGCAAGTCCCCCAGACATATGTATATTCGATTTACAAACTTTCGAAGATACGAACAAAGTTAGCTCACATGTCCGGCGTATACATTGTCATGTGCGTGCAGCGCGCATCCCAGTATGTCCAGAAGCAAGCGCAAGAAGTGGCAGAATGTCACGATGGAGACGAATGTCAAAATAATCGAGAGAATGGAGCGAAATGAAAAAAACGGCAGACATCGCTCATTCTTTTCATACGAATAGTTCAACAATCGGCACGATTCTAAAGGACAAGGACGATCCGCTTAAGTTCGACCCAAGCATCAGAATGACAAAGAAAAGCGATTTTAAGAAACTTTGAATATGGTTGTTGGTGCCAAACAGGCTGCTCTGTGTATTTGCTGAGAATCTACTGCATTAAGCATTTCACTGCATTAAGCATTTCACTGTATATCAGAGAATGGCCAGACCGGTTTACGCATAAATATAATACTTACATCAGTTTTTATACTAAATCCCTTACAGATTATTAAATTCACACTTCAAAGTGCATGTGTGAATATTGATTAAGTGAGAATTGAAAATGTTGCCAACATCTAACAGATCCAAATATCAAAGTCGCTTTTTCTTTTTTGACTTCCTATTTTATATTTTATGCTTTCAAAAAAATCACATACACGTGACGTTTTTTTCTAACCATGCAGCCTTATTAATTTACACCGATTAAAAAGAAAAAATGCTCAAAGCTCCGATAGATATATATTAACATGATATTATGAGCATTTTGAATTAATATAAAACTTAAACATCATGGATTTTTCAAATGTAAACATGGAGTTTTACTTTTTCATATCACAGAATAATATAAACGTACGAGGATGGGATATACGAAGATAAGGGGGGATCGAGGGGAAGACGGAGTAAAACTGGCTGGGATAAAATGGGATGAGGTGGGACAGAACGAGATGGAAAATAATGGGTCAGAAAAGGACAGAATGGGATGAGATAAAATAGGATAAGAGCCATGATAAAATGGGATAAGATGGATGGGACAGGAAAGGACGGGACAAGATAAAAGTACAGCGAAACGAGATAGAACAGGATGGTGTTGGTTCAGTTAAATTTCTGTTGGCATGGAAATATATTAATATGAAAATAAATATATAATGCATGTGTATTACATAAATGCCATTTTCTATTTTAAATGCAATGGATTCCACAAACTTTGTTCAGACAGCCTTTGGGGGAGCATTTATTATCACACACAGCAAAGACCAGACACCTCCCATAAACAATCAGTTGTAGGCAGGCTGTGAATTATTTATCAGTGGTACACAATTAATTGCATTAAAAAAATCTAAATCACATTTTGCACCTGTGCAGCTATTTATTTAATATACGCACAGTCAGGAATGAGTTTTTGGCAATAATTAAGTATTTAAATATTAATTTAAAATGCTTTTTAAACTAGTTTAGAGGTTATAAATAAGTATGAGATTATTTGTCCAATTACATGATGTTAGCCTACAGTAGATAAATATTTGCAATGGGAATGACTAGGGACCAGCCGGTACGATATCACGATACCTGGGTGCCGATTCCACTTGTATTTCTATTCTGTAAATATATTATAATTTTATAAATATCCCGATTGAATATTTTTTTAGATTGTCTTACAATTCTGAACAAACTTCCCAAACAAAATTTCCTACCACAGAGAATGCTGTGCTGTCGGCCGGTGTATCAATAGATTACTGTAGGATTATAGAGGAACGGCAACATTTAATCACCTCATACATCACCAACATACATAAAGTAAAAAAAAAAAAAAATTGCATCTCTACTAAATATATTTGAATATAAAATGCTACATTTAATAAACATCGCAGTTTGAACTGCAATGCGTGTCACAATAACGTAAATCAATGTGATTTTTAAATCAAATCATGCAGCACTGTTATAAAAAAAAATTTCTTAAAAAGCACAAAAACCACCACATTCAAAGCAGAGAAACAGCACCGTGTTATTATATCATTAACTGATACATTATCACGAGCAAACTTACACAATATGCATGTGTTAAATGTAAACAAGGACTTTTATTAATATTTTATAAAATATATCAGATATTCACTTAATCTGTTTGTCTGTTTAATGTCTTTAGCAGACTCTTGTCTGCTTTATGGCAACTTTATTTCATTAAGAAGCCAAAAAAAAAAAAAAAGAGAACAAGCGTGTATTCGATCAGTGGATGATGTAGTGAGTAAACGCTCGAGCCCACTCAAAAGCAAGGAGTGTTAGTGATGAAAAAACACTTTATTTTGAAGTAGTGTACCATTTAGGATCGATAACATTTCGCATGAGTGACGTTTTCTCCTCACAAACGTAGTGACGAGGCTTCCAGAGCTGAACGGATTGTCTTCCCACTTGTAGCTCCAGGATCTTCCTGCTTTAGACAGGCGACGTTTCAGGGGCGGAGCTAGCTCTACTGAATGTTACAAAATGAGATCCAAGTGCATCTATTGGCAGCAACGAAGCATGATGCAAGTGCATAGGGGCGGGGCTAAAGACGCCATCATCCTCCGATTGGTAGCATGTACACCGAGAAGGGGGAGGAAACATTTCTCTCACCTAACAGGAGAAAACAGAAGTAGACATGCTGTCGCTATGGCAACACTCCGACTAAATACCACTCATCTGACAAATAAAGAAAAAAACCCAAACCAAAACAACTTTTTTAAAACACACCACACACTTCAATCACACAATAAAATGTGCAGTTTTTTTGGTCTGTGCAATTTTTTTTCTCTCTCACACTATATTGTTTAAAATTTCCCTTGAAATAAAAACCTTTCAGCCACCATCCACCTACTATCATTTCCTACACATCATTAATAAATAAAGCCTGGACTCATCCAACATCCCCAGTCCTTTTGTCGATCCATCATCGGACGTTCCTGCTCTCTTCCAGCTCTGTGAGACACAGTTCCAAATTCCTACACCGCTCAGGTATGGCGTTTTTCTTTTGTATAGACTTTTTAATGTGTTTGATCACGTCGTCCACGCCCTTCGGTTCAGGGTGATACTGAGGCAGCAGGTGGCCACGCAGATGCATCTCCGCGCTGCGGGTTGCCAGTCCCAACAGAAAGTGTACGAAGAGGTCCATGCCTCCGTCCCTGTGGGCGAGGACCTGGTCGATGGCGGGTTTGAAAAGCTCGCTGACGGGACGCTCGGACTTCGTCCTCCCCCCATTCTGCTGCAAAACGTTTTCTCCCGCCACCCGAAACTTGACATAGACGTACAGGGCGGCCATGAACTTCTGAATGTTGGGGTGGACGAAACGAAAGCTCCGCCCATTCCTTACGGAAGCTTCATTCGTTTCCGATGAGATTCCACTCCGATGTGTGACCTCGTCCATCTCCAGGGCCAATTGGTACACGGCGTCTTCGTAAAAGATGTCCTGTCCGTTGGACATCATCCTTAGCGCCAGGTCGCCCATTTTCATTAAGAAGTCTTTATCAGAGTCTTTCCACCGCGACGCGTCGAACCCGGTGCCGACGTAGCGCTCGATCTTCCGGTTCGTCAGCACGATGATGTACTGCATGTAAAAAGTGGCAACTGCTGGCTCCGGATCCGTGACCCCTCTGTTCGGGAGGCGGCGCTCGTAAACGAAGGACACGATCCAGGAGAAGAGCGGCAGGTAGCAGGCATCGTACAGCGGCGGAAAACCCTTGACGTGATCCAGGACACGCCGGCCTAACGCCGGGTCTTTGGTGCGTTTGGTGAAATACTCGTCCTTCTGCGTGTTCCCGAATCCCTTCAGCTCTGTGAACCTGCTGATGCAATTTGCCGGGAGTTTCCGGAAAGCCGAGCGACAGGATGTGATCCAGATGCGAGCGTGGGGCAACAAGTCCCCCTTGATCAGACTAGTGAGGAGGGCGTCGGCACAAGCCGGAGTCGTGATGTCCGTCACGGTCGGATTGTTCTGGAAATCCAGGGGCTGCCTGCAGAGCTCGAGAGCGTCGATGATGAAGAGCGTGGCGCGATCTTGGGCGAGGAATTCCGCGTGCTTGGCTTCGGGATAGAACGAGGAAAGGAACTCCAGGAACGTCTGCTCCGAGTTCCTGACCAGGTGAAGGTCACGACCCGGGAGTGCGAAGACAAACCAGAACGTGTCCTGAAACACACGCTCCTCCGTCCAGTCCATGATGAACGCTTGGACATTGACCGTGAGGCCGACGGCCGGGACTCCCGTCGTCACGACGACTCGGATGTGACCCCCACCCTCGGCGGGAGTGAAGAGGTCGGTGGTGCGGATCGGCGTTCCCACGTTCAGTGTTTCGAGGACGATCGGGGTTTCTACGTAGACGTGCTTGATGTAGCGCTGTTGCCCGGGGCGACAGGTTCCCTCGTAGAGACTGTAATAACGCCGCCTGTGGCTGGCTCGCAGCTCGTACTGCACCAAGGCTGGAGAGAGAGAGAGAGAGAGAGAGAGAGAGAGAGAGACAAGAGAAGGAGATGGTGATCATCCACTACAGCATCATCCACTACAGCAGCAGCCTTAACCCACGCTCACCTTTCCTGCACGCGCTCTCCAGTGCGCCGGCGACGTCACGCTTGTTGATGTCGTGCAGCGTGCGTACGGTGATGTGCAGCGCCTCTCCTTTGTCCCATTTCTCCAGCATCCGGTCCACCACGCCGAGGACGTCCATCTCACCCTCCTGCTGCAGCTGCCGGAACTCCAGCTGACCTTTACACTGCGAGTACAGAGTGTGCACGAAACACCGCAGCTCCATCCCGTTCAGAGTTCTGAGAGCGGTCAGCATGGCCTAATCATACACACACACACACACACACACACGGGTCAGTTTAGACATTGCAGACACACACACACACACACACACACAGGTCACTTCTGAGATTTATCTTCTGATTCATCTCAATTACATCCAAGCAACAAATTAAGACTAAAGTTTGGCGGCACACGCTCACCATGAACACATAGCGCAGGGTAAGTTCGTGTGCCGGATCCGTTGCGGGTGCGGGTTCGAGCGCGGGCGTGGGTTCGGGAGCCGTCGGCCGCGGCTGGCTATCCCTCCTCTGTCGGTTTTGGGGTTCTCTCACAAACACAAAACTCTCGGTTTCTGCAAACTCTGTCACTTCTTCTGGTTTCAGCTCTTTCCTGAATCACACACAAACACACAGACATCGAACTTACATAAATATATGTGTGTACATATCGTGTAGATTTTGCTGAGTGACATATTTCTGTGACGTATCAAAGGAATGCATTAATTTAAAAAACTGACTGTTTAATTTTAAAAAATTGGAAAAGGAAGGAAACGAGAAGCCAAATAAAAGTGATGGAGAAAAAAAAATTTTATTCAGTTATGAATCCCGATTTTACTGTGTGGCGATTCATGTATCGCTACACTGACTTCAAAATCGATTTGAAAATAAATAAATAAATACATAGATAGAATTGTCTGATTTTTCAGTTTGATTGATCGTGACCGGTGATCAGCCAGTCAGACTCAGATATAAACGATTCTGTACCGAGCGCAGAAGATTCTGAGCGACGCAACAGAACACATTTTTATGGCGTTACATCATCAAAAATTGCTCGTGTTAAAAACCTCCGATCTGCCTTTTTTTCCAAAATCCGAGTTCGAATTAGTCTAAAACTCACTCATTACACACAGTCTCAAAACACTGCAAGCGCACATTAGTCCAAAATCGTGAACAACAAAAAACGTCGACAAAACGTCGGCGTTTCTTTATAATCTTTTTTCACAATTTTGTAGGTGTGAATTATTTGCAGTTTGTTTGGAAATAATAATCATGGCAGATTACAGAGATACACGCTGCTCAGTTAAGTGTTAAACTCTTGTACTTGAAGTTAGTTTGAGTGTTTAAATGCTGCACTTGGTTTTTTTAAGTAAGTAAACTATTGTTATAAGGAACAACGGGTGACATTTAAACACTCATTAAACGTTTTTTTAATGTTTAACATTGTAACAAAATCAAAGGAAAATCCAATAATAAAATTTGGATATTTATAAAATCATGATACTTATAGAATTACAATTTGATTTGATCTGCACTGAGGTATCGTGATAATACTGTATTGGGAGCTGAGCTGTGATTCTGATAACTAGCATGTAAGACCCTGAGAAGTAAATGAAAAGAGAAGTAGACGATTAAGGAAGAGGTGAAGGAAGGATTTTGGATTGATGAATACATGGATAGAAATTGATGTATGAATGGAAGAGGTGAAGGAAGAAAGCAAGGAAGGAAAGGGAAGAAAGGAGGGTTCTTTGATGGAAACAAAGATCAAAAGGCCGAGCGAAGAAAGAAAGGAGAGAAGAAGGAAATTAAAATACAAGTGGGAAGAAAAGAAAGAAAGAGAGGAAGTAAAGATGAAAGGAATGAAGAAATTAAAACAGGAAATAAGTTTGTGAGAAAGACTGCAGAGAGTGAGCATGATGTCACGGACTTACACAGACTAATTAACAGAATTATTATAATTTACAATAAACCATGTGTTCATTTTCATCCAGAAAGAAAGAAAAAAAGAAGGAAGTAGAAAATGTTGTTGTTGCTATAAAATCTGACGCTGTAGAGTAATTGCTTGCTAAAAAAATGTCACTGTGTATGTGCCAAAAGATGCGTGTGAGTGCGTGTGTGTGAGCGCGTCCAAGTGTGAAGGTGTAGCTACCTATGTGCAGTAATGTAGACTCCCTCATTATGGATGCTGGTCTGTCGGTCGTGCGTGACCGAGGTGATGCCGGTTTCTGGTGAGTCCG
Source organism: Clarias laeviceps (assembly GCA_030014305.1). Classification (NCBI taxonomy): domain Eukaryota; kingdom Metazoa; phylum Chordata; class Actinopteri; order Siluriformes; family Clariidae; genus Clarias; species Clarias laeviceps. The sequence continues at coordinate 25,738,327 of JAQMYJ010000003.1, read as the reverse complement.
GACGATGAAGCTTGACTCTGTCACACACAAGAGGAAAAAAAAAGCTGGGAAAGATAAGTCAAAGGCAAAGCCTTTATATATTTCCAAGTTACGCAATATAGAATCTCACACACACAAACACAAACACACACACACACACACCTTGTGGGTAAAGTGACTTTAATGATGGGTTTAGAAGCAGCAACCTGAAGCTCATCATCAATATCATCTTCATCATCGCTACACATGGAGCCGTAGCTGCTGGGCGGCCTCTCCATTCCTTCAGTAATCCTAAATACCGTACACACGTACACATACACGCGTACACACACACGCGTACACACACACAAAACAAGTAATCAGTTTACAAAGAATTAAATAAAAATGAAACAGGGTGCTGTTATAGGAACACATCTAACAATGTCCTGAAGTCTCTTTTACAACGGAAGCTTCTCTCTTCTTCATTTCACATAAAATATATATATATATTTTTTAAAAGCACCGCTTGTCATGATGTGGTGAAAGTGTAAAGACTATTCTGTTTCTGCAGAAAACCGAGCGTTATAAAGTGCTGACACTGAAGATGTCTTTATTAAATAAAACAGTAATTAAAAATAAAGTTTTTTTCAACCTAATTATTATTCAGAGCTTTTGCCATACAACTTCATGTAAATTCAACTCTTTTTTTTTCTATTTTGTTTAGTAAATATTGAGGAAAAAATAGATTCAGGTATGAATCGCAATAATTTTGGAATTAGTCTAATGCGGATTAGACTAATTCCAAAATTGCCGTGAGCGTGTGTATGTCTGTGTGCCCTGTGATGGAGTGCCACACCACCACCCTTCCTCGTGCCCTAAGTCTTCTGAGATGAGATCCAGGCCCCCCTGAAACCGTGTATTCAGCATAAAGCGGTATAAACGATGAGAGAGAGAGAATCCTGTGTAGAAGGAGTGAAGTTTTAGCAATAATAATTATGGTGGAGGACATAAGGATTTGAACTGCTCAGTTAAATGTATAAATGCTGCGCTTGGTTTTTAAGTGCGAAAACTAACGTTATAAAGAACGGGCTACATTTAGTTAATCACTTAACCGTTGTTTAAGGTTCAACATTGTCACAAAATCTGAGGAAAATATGATATCAAGTCTGGATATTTATGAAATCGTGATACTTATAGAATCGAATCAATACCGAGGTTTCAGGAGGTGACTGGTGATTCCCTTCCCTATTATTTTGTCTATTTTTACTATAAAGTGGACCATGGTGCGAATACACTACAGTAATATACTGCTTTGACCTAAAATGACAACTTCTGTAGGATTCTATAAAATAAGGCAAAAAAAATTAAACACACTTCAGGAAAAGAAAAACTTGTATAAATATTTGAATACTAAATGTATTGCTATATCTTATATATTGATATATACTGTATATATATATATATGATACTATTATGATAAAGTTTATTAAAGTGAACTCACATCTCGACTTCCCCGTCGTTGTCGCTCATTGTGACTGTTTGTAAGCTGTGAGAGTTTTATAAACTCAGATTATTATATTAATTCTCCACAAAAACACCGCAGTTTCATCCTCTTCATATCATAAATACTGAACCACTTGGCAAACTGTCACACAGCGCGCGAGCTAAACAAGCTAAACATGTCCGCTGAGAGAGACAGCCGACAACGTTTATATTTAACGCAACATTCAAACTTCCTATTAAAAAAATGTATAATAGTCACGTAAAATTCGACTTGACGTGAATAAAAATGAAAGTTATTCCAAAGTTCAGCCGAGCTAGAATAACAACTGCTAACTTTACGACTTTTCCATTTCCGCCTGCGCAGTTTGATGGCGTCACGGGATCAAGTTCGCGTCGCGTCGCGTCGCGTCATTAGTGTAGATCGTGTTACAGGGTTAAAAGACAAAAGTACAAAACTTTTCTTTCCCTTAAATCCTAATTCCAAAAAATATATATATTTTTTAAATGCACTTTATTTATTTTATTTTATGAAAGAAATATAATTTTGTATTATCACCACAGACAAAATAAAAAAGCTCTTAAAGCTTATGCGGTCTTATTGTTTTTGTTTAATCCATGTGACAACATACAGTATATTTATTTCTTTAAGGACTAATATGTTTTTGACCCATTGTGTATTAAAGTCTATTTATACAGTTAGTTCCTGTCCGCTATTTCGATTGGTCCAGCAGCGCTCCGAGTGCCTATATTCAGTATAACCTCACTGTGTTTATCAGAGTTAATGACATCATTAGCGTTCACTCTTTCATTCAGGAAATACAGAGGGTCCAAAACATTTTGAAACACTAAGTTATCTATGCCTTTTTTTTAAAGTTGAATTCTGGCAGCAATGTGTAGTTTTGTTTCCTCTAAAGATCATCGTACTGTTGATATTACGTGACCGTTAGAAGAGGGACAAAGACAATATGGAAGACCACTGAGTGATGGTTACATTTTTCCCCCTCTGCTCCAGGAAGACACTTCTAATGTTGTTGCTAGTTCAGGAATGGCTTGATACTAGTAGGAATACATCTGTTGTAGCCCATTTCTTAAAAAACATCTATATGGGGCTCTT
>JAQMYJ010000003.1:25717948-25735652 GCA_030014305.1 Clarias laeviceps | reverse complement strand
GTTCAGGAATGGCTTGATACTAGTAGGAATACATCTGTTGTAGCCCATTTCTTAAAAAACATCTATATGGGGCTCTTGATAAACTAAATCCAGGCTCACTCCACTCTACTTGTGAAGTTCTTGAATTACCGTTGCTTTATTTTTCTTGACTGTGGTCGTCTCTGTTGCTTGTGCACCTTTTTCTACTACAACTTTGACCTTCCAGTCATGCTTCGATACAGCACACTGCAAACAGCCAAACTTATCTGCTACAACCTTCCGTGGGTTACGTTCCTTGTGTAGTGTATCTTCTGGACAACTGTCAAGTCAGCAGTCTTCCCTCTATGTGTACTGAGTGAACTGCACATGCAAGATATACATGGCATTTACTGTATAATTAGGAATTTACTCAAACTCGAATTATTCTAATATTCTAAGATACTGGTTTTCGTGAGCTGTAATCATAAAAAAGGTTTGAAATATTTCACTTTACATGTAAAAACCCAGAATGAGTTTTTGTTAAATTATGAAAGAAAATGTACTTTTTGATATTCTAATTTTTCGAGATGCACTGTACATCTACCACAACAAAAAGTAAGTTCCACACTGCATGTTATTTGGTACTACAGTGAAAAAAAAAAAAAACTTTTTTAAAATATATATTTGTGAGAATTAAACAAGAGCACATCTATGATTTATGAAAACATCTATTGGGCAAATTTCCATGAATAGTTTCACGAGTTGCAGATGGAAGAAGATTGATGACGATAGATGGAAATGCGAGACGACAGATAGCGGTCCCTTATTTTTCGCTCATGCTTCACAGGCAGGTGACAAACATTTTTTAAATACATGATAAAAATTCTAAATAATTAATTGTAAAATTTATCAATTCCATCTTTAGCCTTGTAGCATGTTATGCAAAAAACAGTGATGACTTGATAGCTATGCCCAACATAGATGTCTCAAGATGACATCATAAACACTTTGTTTCTGGTGAAAACAAAAAAAAAACCTCATAAACACTGTAGGATCAAAAAAATGTTTCATCCACCTTACTGCTGTTTGGGGGTTCTAAATGTCTGCTGACAAGAGCAAGCACAGGTACATCAGATCAAACTCCAACCAAAAGCAAAAGGTTAAGCGTGACCGTGTTCGATTTTTAGAAATCTGTGCTTGCTCCTCTTTTGGAATGTTAAGAACAGTTTTTATAATTTTCATGCTGGAAGACACCATAGATTACTTAGTGTATTATATTTGGCAAGAACAAAATGATCCTTATTTGAGAAATGACAGTGTAAGGAAGTGAAATGAAAAATAAAAGGGCACACGATACACACTAATTTTAACGGAATTTAATTTCTGTACACGAAAACACGTAAATGTGAAAATGAAGCCAAGAACAGGATGAGCAAAAAGGCAAACATTTAAAAATGGATGAAAACAATACAAACACAATATACTGATCAGCCATAGCATTAAAATCACTGACAAGTGAAGTGAATAGATTTTATCATCTTATTACAAATGGCACCTGTCAAGAAGTGGGATATATGAGGCAGCAAGTGGACAGACAATTCTTAAAGCTGGTGTGTAGAAAGCAGGAAAAAACTGGTGAACTGGTATCAGGGTCATGGGCCGTCAAGCCACATCCGGTGTGAAGGCTAAGTCTTCAGTTTGAATCCACAGAACTACCCATTCTGATTTCTGTCCACTGCTGAAAGCACTTACAATAAGCACGTGAGCATCAGACCACCTACCTAAACATTGTTCAATAGCTCCCTATTGGCAAGATAATGCACCCTGACACATTACAAAAAAAATATTCAGGAACATGAAGTTCAAGGTCGGCCGCTAAATTCTTCAGATCCTCACTCTGATCAAGCATTTGTAGGATTATGGATCATGTTGCGTCGATTATGGATCATTAATGTATGGATTAATGGATCTGCTGGTAATATCTTTGTGCCAGATACCAAGGCACACCTTCCGGGGTCTTGTGGAGTGGAGGCCCTGATGGATAGCACGAGGAGGTACTGACAATATTAGGCAAGTGGTTTTAATCTTATGGCTGATCGGTGTATATACAGTAGATGAACTGAGAAATCCACAATGCTGGAAGTCTTAGTTCAACTTTTTTTTTATGATTCTAGGATCATGGAACATAAGTAACAGACAGAAATATATTCACAAAGAAAGACAAAAAATAGAAGGAAAAAATAAAAATAAAAAAATCAAATGACAAAAATATAAATCGGGAAAAAAGTAACTATTGATTACAAATTATTCTGGATATTTACAGTTTTGTGGAAATATGTACAGGAATAAACTAAAGCACATGAGGCTGTTCTATGAATATTGAGTTTCTTCATTAATTATATGACTTAAAACTGGGATGATTGGTTTTATGATGTGCCAGTATATACAACACACAGAACATAATGGAAGAGATGGTGATCAGAAACTGCCTAGTCAAACAGAGGGATCAATTCCTTCCCATTTGAGTCTTATAGGATAGGGACAGCAGTCTTAAGGCAACTTTTAACCACATACTATAACTTTAAAGTATACATGGATGCAGTCTGTAAATATCGGGGGGTATATATACATGGGCATTTAAGACCCAGTGGCAGAAATTTCCATGTGGTTTGGTTGCCTTCACAAGCAATAAGTGCGTTTATATTCGAGAATTTCTTCTCGGGAAGGGGGGGGGAGGGGTTGCTGGAAAGGAACGACACATACATACATACAGCTAGAATTAGATAAAAATTCTGCATGAATCGAAAAACCAAAAAAAAAACAAGGATTTAAGGAAAACTCAAAATAGGCAGGGTTTTATAAGTCTCCAATCAAGTAAAAAAGTTCTCTCAAAAAAAAAAAAAAACAAAGGGGGGGGGGGGGGTACAAGCCAAAACACAAGACAACAGCACCACAATCATGCGTCATTCCACTTGCCTTTGGATTGTCAAAAAATGTTTTACCGTTTTTTCTGCCCATATACACTATACTGCTTTATAAAATAATAATCATAGCAAAAATAATTTCCTGAGGCTTGACAGCTTGGATCCCTGAAAGGAATGTAGTGATTTTTTAAAAAATTGTACCCAAGATTCAAGTTATTTTGGTTTCCGCAACAACTACATCAAATCCAGGCAAAGTTTTGAGATGAGAGCAGTAAGAGCAAAATTCCTCAAATTTTATATTTACATGTAAAAAAATTTACAAAAAAAAAATAATAATAATCCACAACCAAACATTCATTCAGTGTATATAAAAACGAATCAACACCCTGACATTGCACTTTGTTTAGAGGTTGAGGAAGAAAGCAGTTTCACATCTTCATCCTGAATTTCATCAACTGTGAAGAAAAAAATAATACAGAGTGAGACAGAACTAAAGTGAATCCTGTTCCCCATATGGTGCAAAACAGAGTACCCCTTTGTTCACACTAGCAAAAGAAAAATCACTTTTTATTCCATTGACTGATTTTTAAAATTTATTATTATTAGAATGTTTCCTGAAATTCCAGATAGTGAGAATGTAAGGTCAGGGTACTGTGTCATGTGAACTTCCTCATTGACCGCAACACCAAATACTTCTAGTGCCCAAGATGTTTTTAGTTTCCCACCACATCCGCGTGACCATGACAGAAAAGAAACGAACGACATGCGAATCCTGAGTTACCTGTTTTAATCACAGCAAACCGCTAAAAGACGGGCTCTGTTCAGGGACACACAGCTCACGTTTAGTGTCAGGAAATGAACCGTACACACTCACATTCACATCCCTGTCCCATATTAACACAATCCATTTTGCACATCGAATAGGCTTATTGCTGTCCTGATAAACTCTAGCACCCACTGCAACCTAAGTTCACTCTCACCGTCTGACCGACACTCGCTTTCTCATCATGAATGGACAGAATCAGTTAAACAGGATTGTCAGGTCGAGATCATTCACAAAAGGTTAGGGATGACGGACGTGACTTTTTGACTCACCTTTTTCGCACTGCTGGTAATCTTTGGTGATTTCGCGCTGGTGGTGCGTGGGGATTTGCGAAGCTTGTTAATGCCGCGCTGCAGCCTGCTGTCGCCACGCACCACTTTTTTAGGAGTATTATCGATCATAAACGCCATGGACTGCCTCCGATCAGCCTTAGAAAAGAAAAAAAAAAAAAGAAAGAATAAATAAAAATTGTACCAGAGTATCAAAAAGGTATTGTATAAATACACATACGGGGGAAAAAAAAAAAAGACAGACCGGAGAAGGTGCGATGTTCTGTGAGCTGGTTGAACGAAGGTTCCTTCCTTTAGGAGTTCGAGGAAAGCAACTGACCATCTTCTTTGCCTGAAGAGGAAAGAAAAAGGACAATGTTTTAAGTATTTCTAAATTAAAGCGCCTTTTGAAGTTCTGCGCCAGCATGCAAGTGCCCTTACCTCAGGTGTGTCCAGGTCTTGTACTTGCCCCGCAGGTCGTTTAGGTGCCAGCGGGCTGCGGGTGGATCGCACCTCCCGTGTTTTGGAGACTTGGGGTGCGCGTTGTGGAGGGGCGTGGCTATGAACAGGAGCAGCGGGTGGTGCTAGAGAGAGCCGGTGAGTAGCGATGGAGTCTTTGAGCTGAGAGGGGATCATGGAGGCACGGCGGATGGTCTCGCCAGGATCGCCGGTACGGACGTCCTCATCTGTTACGGGCAGGTGGGAGAATCCCAGGCTGGGCTGCAGGAGAGAGAGAGGGAGCAGGACAACCAGAGAAATTATTTACTCAGTGCATAAAAGGGTCAATCTTCTGGTTATGATTTTTAGCTTGCGTGGCAGGTTCGGTTAGCTAGATGTTTGTTTGTAGCTAGCTAGCGTAACATACCAGCTGTGCATTTTTTAAAAATCACTCATTTCTACATCTGAAGATTCTTTTCTATAGAAGCTAGTCATGTTTGTACCCTGGACTCCAGAGCGTAGCTGCTCTTCAAGTGAGGCAAGCACGCTTTGTTACGCGACTGCAGCTCCGCAAGCCTCATCCAGTCATCGGCGATGTGGTCCGGCTCGTTCTCCGATCCTATACAGAACGCACTGGAGGCTGCAGGCGGAAAACAAGTTTGTTGTAAATTGCCATAAAGGAAAAAAAAAAATTATAATAACACAGATTATTAGAGAGATAGACAAAGAGAGGACAAACAACAAAAAGAATTGTTAAAAAAAAAAAAGGTAAAAACAATTAGACATATAAAGAACAAAGAGATAAGAAAATAAGCCAAGAGGTAAACAGAGTCCAAAATTAAATACAGTCAAGACACAAGAGAAGGGCAAAAAAGGGTGGGGTGGGGGGGGGGGGGTGTTCATGGACAAAGAAAAATACAAACCGATAGATAAATACAGTTAATTGCATCTCTCACCGTGTGGAGGAACGGTGCCATGAACATTGCTGCGGCGATACCCAGGAAGATTGAAAAGTTTGTTGGGATCCTCAAATATCTCTGCCGAGACCGGGCGAGTTTTGTGGGAAGCGAGATTAGGCTGGGACTGAGCCGAGTGCAGGCTGAAGAACGATTCGTCTGCCTCTGCAGCGCCACCTAGAGGAGTTTTCTATAAAGAGTATGACCGTGTTTAAAATATTTATATACAAATTCATTATAGCAGTTAATATGCCACTAATCTCTAGGTGTTAAAACAAAGTCAACAAGAGAAACACATGTCCTTCATATTGTGAGGTAGACGTTCAGGACAGCGCACACTGTGACGCATACCATGTTGCTATGATAAAGCAATGACATGTACAACGTTAACTTTTCCCTCACCTTAGTCATAGTGATGTTGATGACCTGTGTGGTGCGTCGTCTCTGGACCGAAGAGTTGGGCTTCCTCGCTGAATCGAGAGTTAACTCGCCAAGTGACGTGATGCTGCTTTCTAATTTGTGATCTTGGTTTGCAGTGTTGCGCGCCTTGCCCCGAGGCATCATGGGAGTGAAATACAGTGTCTCAAGAGATCCTCCATCTTGAGCACGGCGCTTGGCTGCTAATCGTTCGGAACTGCGGACCAAAGGAGTGCTGGCCTCACCAGGCACAGAATGTTTGCTGCTCAAAGTGAGAGAGTAAGAAAGTTAGAAGGAAGATTCCATTAGTCAGGACGATACAGAGTTTTTGTGACGATCAAGAAACGCACAGACAACTAGAAACCAGAACTTTACCCGTTGAGAGAATCGTCCAGGTCGAGCTCCAGACTGTCTGTGCTGTCATTCTGCCGCTTTTCAGGAACTTTCACGTAAACGCTTTCTCTGTGCTTCACCTGGGCGCTCTGGCCTCCCTGCTTTTGCAGCTCTCTTAACTGACGGTCTGCATAATCCAACTATAAAACAAAACCAAAAAAAATGTCTTTGATAACATGCAGAAAACTTTTTCACAGACCATCAAATCTACACAAAACATGTCCTTGCAATACACTTGGCAATGCCAATCCAACTACACCTGATTAATTTAGCTTAACGCCATTTTGCTAACCCAAACATTAACATCTGGAACAAAATAAGTTGAAGGACGATTCACGTACCTGCGTCTCCAGACTTGTGACCTTTAACGACAACCTTTTTTCTGATGCCTTCATCTTCTCCAGCTCCATGGAGACCAGTTTTAGCTCAGCTTTCAATGCCTTTGTCTCACTCTCGCTTGATTGCAGAGAAGCCTGGAGGTTCTGACGTGTTTCCTGCTCCTCCAGGAGTTGCTGTTTTTTACCATTGTAATGGGTTTTTGCTTTTTCTACCTATAAGGAACAGAAAACGCAAAGAGAAACCAGTGATGCTCTGAATTTGAAAAACACCTGGTACCACAAAGGAGGGGGGAAAAAGAAAAAAAAAAATCAGATGATTCTAACCTGTACTTTGTAATGCTCCACTGTTTCCGCCTTCACCTTGAGCTGCTCCTGCAGTTCTTGGTTCTGCTTCTCTTTCTTATGGATAGCTTCCTTCATCGTCCGGATCGATTCATTCTGTTCTTTGAGCTTCGCCTCGAACCCTGATCCGAGTTTTTCAGAGGCTTCACACTCCCGCTGAAGCGACTGGTTAACGGAAGACAAATGCTCCTTTTCTTTTTTCAGTGTCTTCATTTCCAGCTGCAAGCCGCTCAGAGCGTCCTGTTGTGCCTGGAGAGACAGGTTGACCTTGGTAAGGGCATCTTTCTCCTTAGCCAAGGCTTCCAGTTGCTGATGGAACTCCTCAAGCTCTTCTTTCCGCTTGAGTCGCAGCTCAGAAACCACGTCCTCCAAGACTCTGTTAGCCTGGCAGGCATCTTGCTTCTGCTTCTCAGACTCCTTAACCTGATCTTGAAGCAAAGTCCGCTCGGATTCCCTTTCAGATACAAGTTTAGATGTTTCTACAACCCGGACTTGAAGTTCAGCGACCTTCGTCTCCAATTCAGCCCTTAGAGCCTTCTTGGATTCTTCAGTGCTGATCCTTGAAGCTTCATGCTGCTTTATTTCTAAGTGAAGATGACTAATTTCAGCCTCTCTTTCATTAGCTAGTGTTGAAAAATTCTCAATCTTCACTTGTAGCTCTGCAACTTGGATTTCAAGCTCCTTTTCTCGCTGTTGAGCGACTTCTTTGACAGTGACCAGTTCTGTTTGCACCTTCTGGGCTGCCTCAAGGTCTTTAAGAAGGCACTGGTTCACGGAAGCAAGACGATTCTTCTCGTTCTCCAGGGTCTCCAGATCTTTGTGAAATTTCTCTTTGTTTTCTTTCAGATCAGCCTTGAAGGCATTTAACTTCTCCTGTTGCTCCATTTTCTCTGCCTGGAGATTCCGTTTCTCTAAGGAAAGATGTTCCTTCTCTTTCTCCAATGTTTCTAGATCTTTTTCATATTTTGCTTTGGTTTCCTGCAGGTCAGCCCTGAGGGCGTTCAGCTCTTGCTGCTGCACAGTTTTCTCTTCCTGCAGGTTCTGGCACTCACTCTTGAGCGACTGGTTCACTACAGCAAGATTTTCCTTCTCTCTCTGCAAGGTTTCCAGATCTCTTTCGTATTTGTCTTTGCTTTCTTGCAGATCAACCCCGAGGGCATTCATGTCCTCTTGTTGCCTGGTCTTCTCTTCCTGCAGGTTCTTGCACTCACTCTGGAGGGACTGGATCACAGAAGCATGATGTTCCTTCTCATTCTTCAAGGTTTCCAGATCTTTTTCATAGTTTTGTTTGGTTTCTTGCAGGGTATTCAGCGCTCCCTGTTGCACGGTTTTCTCTTCCTGCAAGTTTTGGCACTCAGCCTGAAGGGACTGGTTCAAAGAAGAGAAGTGCATCTTTTCACTCTCCAAAGCCTCTAGATCTTTTTTGTATTGATCCTTGTTGGCTTGCAGGTCAGACTTGAGGGCATTTAACTCCTCTTCTTGCCCCATTCTCACTGCCTGCAGGTTCTGGCACTCACTCTGGAGCGAGTGGTTCTCTACAGCAAGATCTTCCTTCTCACTCTTCATGGTTTCCAGATCTTTTTCGTATTTGTCTTTGCTTTCTTGCAGATCAACCCTGAGGGTGTTCACCTCCTTCTGTTGCAGAGTCTTCTCTTCTTGCAGGTTCTGGCACTCACTCTGGAAGGACTGGTTGACAGAACAGAGGTGTTCCTGTTCCTTCTTCAAAGTTTCTACCTCTTGTCTGTACCCATCTTGGACATTCTGTAGGTCTGCCTTGAGAGCATTCAGTGTCTCCTGTTGCTCCTTCGCCTTCAGTTGCCAGGTTTGGCACTCCGTCTGAAGAGACTCGTTCACAGAAGAGAGGTGCATCTTTTCACTCTTCAGAGCCTCTAGATCTTTTTGATATTGATCCTTGTTGGCTTGCAGCTCTGACTGGAGGGCATTTAACTGCTCTTCTTGCACTGTTCTCATTGCCTGCAGGTTCTGGCACTCACTCTGGAGGGACTGGTTCACTGCAGCAAGATCTTCCTTCTCACTCTTCATGGTTTCCAGATCTTTTTCGTATTCGTCTTTGCTTTCCTGTAGATCCCCCCTGAGGGAGTTCACCTCCTTCTGTTGCAGAGTCTTCTCTTCTTGCAGGTTCTGGCACTCACTCTGGAGGGACTGGATCACCAAGGCATGATGTTCCTCCTCATTCTTCAAGATTTCCAGACCTTTCTCGTATTTATCTTGGCTTTGTTGTAGGTCAGATCTGAGGGCGTTCATCTCCTGCATTTGCAGAGTTCTTTCTTTCTGGAGATTTTCACACTCACTTTGAAGAGACTGGTTCACAGAATCAAGATGTTCCTGTTCTTTCCTCACTGTTTCTAATTCGATCCGGTACCCATCTTGGACACTCTGCAGTTCTGCCTTGAGAGAGATCAGGGTCTCCTTTTGTTCCTTGTTCTCTACTTGTAAAGTTGTGCACTCTGTCTGGAGGGACTGGTTCACTGAAGAGAGCTGATCCTTCTCATTCTTCAAGATCTCTAGTTCGTTTTCAAACTTATCCTTGTTTTCTTGCAGGTTGGACTTAACTGCTTTTAACTCCTCATGCTGCCCAGTTTTCTCTGCCTGCAAGGTCTGGTACTCACTCTGGAGAGAGTCCTTCACTAAACACAGATGTTCCTTTTCCTTATTCAAGGTCTCTAGATCTTGCTGGTACCCATCCAAATCTTGCTTGTGCTTGCTGCAAAGCTCAGCCATTGTTCTCTCCAAAGTTTCCTTGGCCTGACAAGCTTCATTTGCAACAGCCTCTTTCTGTTGGTACAGGAGATCCAGTTGTTTCAGCTTTTCCTCAGTCAATTCCAAAAGCTCATTTTTAACTGCAGTCTGATACTTGGCAGACTCGAGTTTTCCCCTCAAGTCCTCTACTTTCTCAAGTTCTTTCTGAAGAGCTTCTTCAGATTTTTGAAGGAGTTTCTGGTTGCAGTCTTCCTGTTCCTTCATCTTTTCACAAAGAGAACCAAGGTGGATTTCTCTTTCAGAAGCGAGACTAGTAAGCTCCTGAACTCTGGCTTGAAGTTCGGTTACCTCTCTTTGAAGCTCTTTACGTTGAGTCTCCTCAATTTCCTGAGATTTTGCTCTGAGATTCTCTTGACGCCGAACTTCCTCTTGAAGCTTGAGAAGCTCCGATTGTCGCTCTGTAGCTAGCGTGGTGGCATCTGCTAGTTTATTCTGAAGCTGAGCAAAGCTTTCCTCCAGAGATTTGTTCTGTGCTGCTAAAACAGAAAGCTCTCTCTCTTTTTCGAGTGCAAGTTCTTGTTGGCGAGACATTTCTTCTTTGAGGGAACTGATCTCATTTAATGATTCCTCTATCTTCTTTAAATGTCCACCAATCTCCTGTTGCAGTTGTGAAGCCTCCAGTCTCAACGTCTGCTCCTGGAGTTCATGGGCCTCTTTTGAAGCCTTGAAACTATTTTCCAAGGTAGCAACTCTCTGCCTTTCAACTGAAAGTTCTTCCTTTAAGTCCTTTAACTGCTGAGCAAGATCTTCCAAAGATTTAACTTTCTCAGAGATAAGTTTCTCAGCCTCGGCAAGTTGCAACTTCAGGTTTGCAATAACAAGCCTCTGGTCTTCAAGTTCCTTCTGGTGAAGTTCATGCATTTCAGCAGACTTTACCTCAACCGACTGAAGGCCGACCTTAAGGGACTGGATCTCTCCTTCTTTCTGGTCGAGCGCCACCTTTAAGTGCTGAACTTCTCGATCTTTGGACTCCACATCCTGGCTCAATTTGTGTGAAAGCTCTTCTACCTCCAAGAGCTGCCTTTGCAAATTATCTGTTTTATTCTGAAGTTGGGACAGTTCCTGTTGTTGTGAGACGAGTTCTCCATCTTTGGAAATTATTTTTTCTTTCAGCATCATCAGTTCAGATTCGCTTTGCTTCAGTGACTCGAGAGTTCCCTCAATATTGCTTTGTAACTCTGATATTTTGCTCTGATTCTGCGTTATAATTTGCTGAAGCTCCATCTCCCTCACCTCTTTAGCCTTGCTTAGTAAAGCCAGTTGTGACTGGCTTTGATCTCGCTCCTGTACCAGACTTGTTTTAAGATCTATTCCTTCCTGGGTTAACTTCTCTATACATGATTCAGCATCAAGTTTCTGATGTTTCAGTTTGCGAAGTTCTTGGCTCAGAGTCTCTAGTTCAGCAAACATCTCATGAGCTTTTTGCTCCTGTTTTTGAAACTTTTCCTCCATTGAAGCTTTCTGCTCCTCTTTCGCGGTAAGAAGTTCATCACCTCTTTGTCTCTCAACACCAATTTCAGTTTGCAGATTTGCAACGGTATCATCCAGAGCAGAGATTCTGGCTCGGAGACCGGCGTTGTCCTCGACCACTTTATGATGATCGGCCAACTTCTTTTCATACTCCGCAAGAGAAATCTGGGCGTGGTTTAGGTCAGCCCTGACAGCATTAAGAACTTCCTGCTGTGTTGTATTTTCAGCCTCCATGTTTTCACACTTTGATTGTAGCATATTAACCAAACCCTCCAAGGACGTGACCTTAGCCTCGAGCGTTTCACGTTGCTGTCGAAGCTCGGTGGATGTGGCGATCTCTGCCGTTAGCTGAATTTCTAGTTGTTGAAGATGAGCCAAATCATTTTCCAAACCTGCTATCTGCGACATAAGACTTTCCTGCTTAGACCTGGAGGTTTGTTCCTGAGCTTCCTTCTCAGCTTGTAAATTGTTAATCGACTGCTGAAGATCGGAAATGCGTCCCTCCAATTGCAGGGTTTCTTTTTTAAACGTGCTTCTCTCTTCTGCTAATAGTGTTTCAATGTCCTTTTTCTCCTTCTCAAGAAGGGAAATGGTTTCTTGGAGTTGGGAATGCTTTAGAGTCAAGCCTGCGAGCTCCTGGTTCAGTTTTTCCCACTGCAGATATAAAAAAAACTCTCAAAATCAACATGGTTCTGGCTGATTTAATTTAAAATTACTTCCTTGAAAAAAAAAAAAGAAAAAGTTTTGCATAATCTAGCAGGAAAAAAAAAAAGAGCAGTCCACATTTCTGTTAAAAGCTGTAACATTTTTACTCCAAAATGCTCAGGGAAAATACAGATGTTTGGCATTATGAAACTTGTACGAAAAGTTAGTCAGGACCGAAGCACCTACCTCTACAATGGGTCCCAGGACTTCACCTTTCTCTTGTGGTTGCTGGGAGAGTTTAGCGAGCTCATCCTCCAAAACGGAAATCTTTCCTTCCAAGATCTGAATTTGCTCAGTAAGATATTCCTGTTCAATGGTGTGGGGGAAAAGACAGATGTCAGGACTGACAGAGAAAATGGCAATTTTGGATGTTCAGTACTATTTAAGAGACAAATAAATAGTCAGTTACGCTATACATCGATCAGGCATGACCTTAAAAACCACCTGCCTAAGGCTGTGGAGAGCCCCTTATATCACAAGAACATGTCCGAAATTTTAAGGTTGAGTCAACACAGTCATGTTCCTCAAACCATTCCTGAACAACGCTTGACTTTCAACATTTTGTGGCCCAGACCAACTAGCCTTTGCCATCCATGCAGGTGAGCCTGTTGCTGATTCACTAGTCGACACTTCTTGGACCACTTTTGGCAAGTACTAAATACTGCACACAAGGAACACTCTAAACCTACCATTTTGGAGATCACTAAACATTTATAATTTGTTCTTTCTTAAAGCTGTGCATATGCTCACAATTGCCTTTTTTTACGCTTCCACACGTCCACCACCTTATAACAAAACCAGGGTTATTATTCACTTCATCCGTCAGTGGTTTTAATGGTATGACTGGTCGGAGTACACTCCAATATACAACGCAAGACGAGTAATAGAACACATCAAGACGGTTTTTGGAATTTTTGTCTGTCTGTGTACACGTCCCGTAAAAACTACTGAACGAATTTTAATATGGTTGTTACAGGTGTATTTGGCCGAGCTTGAGGTAACATGGGCATAAAAAACAAATAAATAAATCCCCGACCTTCAAATGAAAAAAAAAAAAAAAATTAGATTTCTTCTCAAAATTCAACAGATGGCGCTATACATTTTTAAATACGCGCATATGGGCATGCAATTAAATTCCACGCAAACAAGGTCACATCTAGTATTAAAATAAAAAGTTCTCATCAACTCAAGATCTTATTTGGTACATCAATTTGAACGCTCTCATGTAAATATGATCAACAGTACCTTTACTGTGTGCTTTTTTCTTTTTCTATTCACTAAACTGTAATTATAGTAAGAGGTTTTGTATTTCCATAATTTTTTAATCATGTTCAAGCCTGCACATTTAACAAAGTGGTGGCTATTTCAGTTATTTAAACCAAGATACAAATTTCTTGGTGTTGAAATGTTCCTGTTATCAGAAGTACAAAAACTTTTTTTTGTGTGTGTATCTACCCTCTCGGTTAGAGCCTGGTTTAGCTCTCTCTGCAGCAAATCCATCTTGTTCCCCCACTCCGTCTGAGACGAATTATGCGCTTCTGTAAGTTCAGAGACTTTCTCCTCTGCCCTCGAGAGCTGGGTGAAGGCGTTTCTCACCTGGTGCAACCAGAGACAGTGCAGAATAGTGATGACAAATAAGAAAGCAGGACTATTATTAAAAAGACTATAAATCTTGGTCTTACACCGGCGATAAATAACAACGATGACGATACCTGTGCGGCGAGTGTGCCGTTCTCCTCAGTCAACTCGTCGATCCGTCTCTCTTTCTGAGTGTTGTCGGTTTTAAGGTCTCGGGATTGCTTTAAGAGCTCGTGCACACGTGCGAGAAGTCTAAAAGAGAAAAAAAAAATCAATAAAAAAAAGAATAAACACACATACAGTATGTCTTAATGATGATTCAGATTAGATTTTAGTGTTATTTATCAAGATCAGCCTTAAAACAGTGGTTACCCATCGATCTTCTGCTGCAGTTCGGTCAGAGTAGTTTGGTGCTCCTTCTCCAGGTCCTCCTGATCCCTCTGCAAGCGCTGAAGCCTGTGCTGAAGCTGACTGATCTGTCCCTCTGTATAAGAGAGATTTGTTACGTATTAATATCCTCAAACGCTAAATGTTTTCTGACTTTGTTTATTTTTCTAGTTCAACGCTCTCTAACAGACTAAATAATCCTTTATTTAACATGAAAACTAATGTCTCTCTCTTTTTTTTTGCATTTACCTTTCTCTGAGAGGAGGTTGATGCGCTCGGCCAGCTCGCGTTCCAGCTCGTCTCGTACGTCCTCTTCACGTGCCAACTCCTTGCGCAGCCTCTTCACCTGCACCTGAGGCGTGCTCATCATGTCCTGTAACGGAGAACTGCACCACACACACACACAATAATTAAACACATACACAAAGGCAGGTAAAAGTGAGAACACGAAAGGTGCATAAGGTTAAGATCTGTTACCCGACGAATGAGCTGGAGGCCACGGTGTCGAGCTCGACGAAGGTGACGAGTTGAGAGGAGCGTGTGCGGGTGAAAACGGGCGAACCGTCGTCGCTGTAAGACGACACGCTGCTCACAGAGGGGTTGTGGATCAGAGCTAAAAAAGACAGTCAAAATTAATGTAAAATATTAACTTTTTAGCTTAATGTACTAAATTAGCGTGTTATAATTAAAGACCTGTCTCTATGCTCCTGGTTTTATAGAGACCCAAGAAGAATGATGGGTTTTAGTTAAAGTTGCACCTAAACCAACACCGGTATCAGGTAGGATCAGATTTTAATTTTTTTACATCTTTGTCTTGTTTTAAATGATTTTTCCCCCTGCTTAATTTATATTGCGACTTCAGTACATAATGTTGTGATTCTGATGATGATTACGAGCGAGTTCCACAGTACTGACGGAGAACTAAGTCTACGTTCACATTACTAGCCAAAAATGACCCAATTACAATTTTTCCCTTTAATCTAATGAGGCACAGATAAGATTTTTTTTTATGGCGGAATGAACACACAAGTCCGATGTTTGTCAGGTCATATCGGAGTCACTTTCATGTGTGGTTCTAGATTGAATATATATACCCGTTACACAAACATGTGACTTGAATGAGAACGGGCAGATCGAAATCCATGCGACTTTTTGCCTGTGTGCATGTGTAGGGCGATGATGTAATCAGTTATCACTGCCAGCGCGGGGATTTCATAGCGATAGTCGTTAAAACAGCTACAGTACAGTCGTCTAACTGCATGTTGTCCTCCAAAACAAAATCCCAAGAATATATACGTTTGCTAAAATTGCATCCATTGTTAGAGATCACACGGATATGACGTGTTTTAACTGAGACGGGTTTCCAAAGCAAAGTGGGACATTCCAAAAACATAATTTTCGTACCACACTCTGACAAAAAGTGGTTTCGGTGCTTCACTAGTTTTAGCGGACAGACACTTACAGCTTGTGGTGAGGAGTTTGTCCAAACCATCACGCAGGGACAGACCATTTGATTCCTGCTGAATGTAACGAAACATGGTGGCCATCTGCAGCTGAGAGAGAGAGAGAGAGAGAGAGAGAGAGATCTTAAAATGTTATTTCTGTAACAACATCAACACTCTTCTGGAAACTTTACCTCATTTCATTTCATTGTTACCTCTGTTTCAACTTCCACTTTGGAGACCAGACCGCTGTTAACAAGTCCATAATAGCAAAGGAGCAATACAACCTAAAAACACACACACAGTATTAATTATTACTCTCATTTAAAGTTTATACACTGCTGAAAGCTTTACGTTTTCAAAAAATAAGTACATAGCTTTCTCTCATAAGCCATGTGTGTTTATTTCTTCAGTTTATTAGCTAATATGCTGGCTCCTTTAAATCCAGCACAGCCACAAATCTGCTTATCACATTTTATCTTTTTAAACTTTCCGTGTCACTAAAATGCCCTGGTATGTGCACACGCCCACCTTGGTGAGCTCCAATTCCAACATCTTCCCCTTGGCCAGTGTGAGGAGGATACACTCTTCGACATGGCACACACCTAGAAGAGGAGGAGGAGAAGATCAGCACATAAATTCAGAGAGGAACAGACGGCTAGACAGGCAACCAGGCAGTCGGACATCTTTAAAGTTAAACTTACTGTGAAGGAAGTCGGAGACGAGCGACAGCTTTTCTGCTTGAGGCAGGTGCACAGGAGCTTGGCTAGGCTCCTCCCCTTTTCTGTAACAACCAATCAGCAAATATGTCTATCAGGAAAACTATAGACCAAGATTTTAATAAATGTACAGAAATTCTTGCTTGTAACCCGACTTACAGTTTAGACACGAGCTTCAGTAGTAGGTTTCCATTCTGCAGGTGTGAGACTCTCTGCACTGGCTCACCCAGCCGGAGCTCGTTAATCTGCAGCAGACATTTTACAGTACGTCATGTATCAGACTGTACATCGAGGATGCGTTATGATAATAAAAGCAGTTAGAAGAAGTAAGCGATAAAGCGGACATACCCACACCAGAAGCGCCTCCTCCTTCACTGGATGCAGCGCCATAACTGTTAGAAGGACAGAGACAGTTACAAGACATGACACACCTGCTTCTATTTTGACCAGTATGGTGATCCACAAAACAGTGACTCTCTTCACCTGACAAAGAATTAATGCTTCAGTAACGATCAGACTACCAGAGCTGTCAGCATCCACTTGTCTTTTTACGCAATGTCACTAAATAAGTTTCTGATGTCAAAATCAGAAAAACAGGATTCTTTGAATTTTGCGTGATGGGAGGGTCGGATCTCTGCATAAAGCCTTCTCCAGCACAACCCAAAGATAAGGTGGCCAATCCACGTATGAAAATGTCTCATGAACCACGCATTTATAATTTGTGCTCGATGAATCCTGGCATCGTCATCTTGGAAAACGCCCATGCCAGCAGCAAAAATCCATTGATGGAAAAACCTGGTTATTCATTATATTCAGGTCTTCAGCGGACATCATGTTATGGCAACATAACGTTGCTGAGCCGAGACCTGACCGACACAAGCATCCTCATATCATAACACTGCCTCCACGGTCTTATACTCTGCACACTCTCACCTCTCTTCTCACCCTGACGCACACATCACTCTGAAACAGGGTAAATCTGGACTCATCAGATCACATGACCCTGCTCTAAAGCTTCACAGTCCATTCTTTATGCTTCTTACCAAACTGAAGCCTTTATTCCCCCGACTGGTTTTCTTAAGGCTACACAGCTGTTTAGTTACAGACCCTGAAGTTCTCTTCGCATTGTCCGTGTGAAAAGGATCTTACCGTCACTGTTGTTTTTATGATTCAATTTCACTAAATGTATAAACGTCCTGTTTAAGAAATGCATCAGTTAAGGTTAAATAACTTCTTTCCAGTTGAACCATATCCAATGGAAGATTTTCTTAGATAAATCCGATAAGGACTGTTTTTGGCCAGGCAGTGTATAATAAAACGGATAAAATGTTAAAAACTTTTTGAGAATGAGGAAATATTTTAAGCACTCACTGATAGTAATAACCTTGAAAACTGACATTATAATAGAGTCAAAATAAGGTAGTCATGCTGTTATAATCTGCATAACCACCAGTATATACAATAGTTTTTACAAACTTAAGATGATCCTGTGACAAGAGTGTATACTAACACGATGTGCATGCATAAAATTTTTTTTTAGACTTTTAAACAACGACTTTTAACACAGAGTTAAAGTGTAACGTTAGAAAATGAAATGCGCTTATACAAGATTCTTTACGGTTTTTTCCGTCTCCTTAATGAACTAACTTTTTTAATCAATCTCAAAAAAAAAAAAAAAATTTACTTGTTTTTCCCAGAGCATGTTAAGTATTCTCCCTTGAACTTTTATTTACAATAAGTGTCAAACAATATCGTAAAGTTGTT
>JAQMYJ010000003.1:25693208-25715954 GCA_030014305.1 Clarias laeviceps | reverse complement strand
AGCCTCAGAAATCACCAATTAACAAACAGCACCTCAGATTAGAGCCGTTATGAAGCTTTACAAAGCAGAAGTAGCAGGAACATCTCAATATCAACTGTTCAAAGTAAATGTTAGAACAATGTAGAAAGGAATAAAAATCAGGAACGACCATGAAGTTAGAAAGTGATCTCAAACTTTTGAGCGGTAGTGTAAGCAAATGACATAAGCAAAAATTTCTATAATACAACAGAACAATTTGAGCACATGGTAATCAAAGCACATCACTCTAATGCTCTCACTTATTCTCTATACCACTTTTCCTGTGCAGGGTTGCTGGAGGCCTGGAGCCTATCCTAGGGGACTCACAACATGAAGTGGGGCACACCCTGGAAAGGTTGCCAGTCATTCAGAGGACACAAGCACACACACTTACACTTTCCCTCACACACTAAAGGAAATTTGGAAAAACCAATTACCCTAACCTGCAATTTGGAAATACAGCTTAATGAAAATATACTATATAGTACCTCCTTGAAGCGATTGAGAATTTCCTTATAAATTGGCAGCTTGTTCTCGTCCCAGCACTGTAAAATCAGCTGGCGGCAATCTGTGTTGAGTTGCAAATAAAAAAATTTACAAACACATACTGTTGACAAAATTGACAGCTATTCTATGTGACTAAAAGTGATATTTTTGTATTTTCTCACCTTCAGGATGGAGTGGTGGATTTGTTTGAGGGTTCATTACATCGGGACGTGAGTACTCCTGGAGTAACGCTTCCAGGAGCCTACGCAGGAGAGGGATATCCTCGTTTACTGAATGAGAAAGAAGGAAGGAGCAGCCACATTACAAAAAAATATTTCCACTGAATTCTCTCTGATTGTATCCTATCTATTCTGAACTCACCTTCATCGGGCTTAATCTCCTTGGCGCAGCTGAAGTCGATCAATGTCACCTTGAACGTTTCGGTGTTGATGAGAATATTTTCAAGCTTTATGTCATAGTGGGAAACTCCCCGATCAGAGCAGTGTTGACAAGCCACTGCAACTTGCTTAAAAATTTCTAAAACCTGTGATTTAGACAATGGACGCTCAGATTCACAGTATTGCTTGAGGTTCATGCAGGGGACAGGGCGCTCCATCACCAAGATATAAGAAGTTAACAGATCTAACCAGTCCAGCATCTTCACCACATTAGCATAGACAGGTGGCTTGGACAATATCGTCATTATTCCTTTCTCCAGAGGAATTTCGCCTGCATGTCCTGGCTAAAATTACAAACACAATTACTTAGAGTTAGAATGCATCTGTTCTACTGTTATTTCCACTTTTTTGCTTCTCTTTGAAATCTTAAAACTAAAATAAATTTCCTTACAATTGTGATGGACTCGCTGTTAATTTTTTTGTTCAAAAATTTAATGGCAACCTGTTCACATAGACAAAACAGAATTAGTCAGTTCTTTTATAACAATTAACATAGATAGCAAGTTTATTATTTTTTTCTGAGCAATAAAAATTGTCCTGCAAAGTGACATTAATTAATAACATAACAAACTGAGTATGTGGTTAATTAATGTTATTTAAAGAACAATATAATTAAGTATTTAATAAGTAAGAGTGAAGCACAGACACAAACGTAAAAAAAAAAAAAAAAAGATATCTAAGCACTCTACAGTTATATTCAAAATTATTGAAAAAACAAAGCCTGGTTTTAAGAGGAAACATTCAGAGCTATTTATTATTTAAACAAACAGGTCACACGTGGGCATAAGAAACTCCAGAAACTGTCAGTCACATGATTACATACTTTGGATGACTTGAAAAACGATTGGGTTTGAGCAAAAGGTGTCATAGTCTGAGTTGTTAAACACATCTAGATATAAAATGTCATAACTAAACCTAAACCCGTATTAATTAGGCATCTCAGAATCACTCCTAGGAATCGCGCTCAAAGTTAATTTAGGACTAAAAAAATATTCCTAGCTCAGAGTAGCACACAAAAGTTGGAAAAGTGAAATGGTGAAATCAGCAACAGATGTGTGAAAGCTTTATGCACACAGACAAAACTTATAGATGCGTGACTCGGCTGCATGATGTTATGCTAATCAGACTGCTCCAATCACAACTGTTTAAAGCCCCTATAATAGAGCTGTGTAGGACTGTATAATTTGGTCAAAATGATTTCGAAAAAGAAAGCGAAACTGCTGAGAGAATGAGAGAGTTTTTGCTTGTGGAGGAGGCAGTAATACGTATGTAAAGAAATAATTTAAGTAAAATTCTGCCTCACTCTTACCTCTAAAGCTAAAAAGTTTATGAGCTAAGAGGCAATTTATGAAAGCATCTATGCCACCTGACAGTTTGCAGCATAAACCCCTGAGGAATGTGAAACACGGGTATACGCCGTGTTAAAGTAATGAAGTGCTGCTTTAAACAGAGAATCTCAAATAAACAGTTGTGTACAATAATGTAATATAAATATATAAAAAGTATATATACAGTAAATATGATTATTTTAATGTGTGCCATGTATGATGCCCACAACTCAATAAATGCTGTTTGTTTTTGGTTGATTTGACGCATGCAGTGGGAAATGTATGAATCTGCAGATTCATGGTGCTGTTAGAGCAGAGTTTAATTTATTATTTCCGACACTGTCGGCTGTGTCACTGTTTTAAAGCTGCATCTCCGCTGTTACTAAAAAAAAAAAACCTGTACAATATCAATCACCTGTGGAGACAGCATACGACATGTTCATTAATGGACCAGTTATATACCGCACGTGATCAAAAAAAAGAAGTGTTCTGTTTTTGTCCAAACATGTCTTTTATGAGCAACCAACACCATTTCCTCACTAAGACGTTGGACACCTCTGGAGCTCTCTGACATTTTGATTGAGGTGGGAGAGATTTCCTATTTTAAGAATGCTGAGAAATAGCAATACTCCTAAAAGTAGGACAAAAATTGCATCACTCTGAGAATTTTTGGTCACCTAGGACCAAGTGGGATCCATTTCCCACTCTGAGACACTTTACCTGAACTAGCTTATCGTGTTTCATCTTATATAGTACGTTTTCTGTGAAAAGCACAAACAAAAAGATTGGCCTTGCTTTTCCAATACATTTAGAAGAAACTAATTAATTAGCCTCCTGATTTGTATCTCATAGAATGATCAAATGTGGGATTGATTAATACTACTGTATGTAATTAAATTGACTTATTACTGGTTCTCCATTGCTGTTGACTGCTGCATAGACAGTGCCATGGTCTCCTTGCCCCAGCTTATTGATAAGAGTGTATCTTTTTGCCTGTTATAGAAACACACACACACACACACACACACACACACACACATCTTGTTACCTGTCACAGTAAAAGTGAGATATATGACGAATGATTACATCATCAATATTACAATCTGATGAGAAAATAATTCACAATTTTCTACACAACCCTTTTTTAAACAAATGTTAAACAAAAATGTAATGTGAAGCAAATTAAAAGTAAGTGAAAAATAAATGAAATGTAACAAGACAATAAAATAATAAAAAACACAAAAGAGAATGCAAATCTTTAACCCTCTGAGGTCGATGTGTAATCTGGCTGATAGCGCTGCTTCTGTCGTGGTCTGCTGTTTGTCTACAATTCATTTACTTTACAAAAATGGTGACAAAATATTTTACAATTTTATTTTTAGCACAACCTCAGCTACAGTATTATACAAACAGGGAATTGGTCTGGTTCATATTAAATTTAACAAATGGCTCTAAAAACACACAATTATAAACAGTAATCATGACCGAGTGCAAAAATCTTGTGAAAATAAGCCTTATCTATTGGAGACAAACTGATCTGTTTAGTAAAACTGCTTCATTAAGGTCCTGAGTCTGTGTTGGTGTTTAAATGGTTTAGTAACTGCACTCAGATTGAGGAATAAATCGATATAATCACACCGAGTTCCTTATTTTTCACAACATGAAGCGATAAAAGACACTCCCCCTTATTGAATATTAATGAGGTGGGAGGTGTTTCTGTTTAATATTCATACCTGAGGTCAGGTAACAGCTCTGCCCAACCTCATGCAAGTTTCACAAACAAGCAAAAACATTTTAAAGCATTTATAACGGAGAAAATAATGTAAACAAAAAAAAATCAGTAATACTTACTGAAGAACAGAAATAATAAGGAGATGAACATCACAGTCCAGCAGATTCCACTGTTTCATTTTACAAAAACCTGGAAACCCAGGAAAATGTTTTATCATGATTAACCTGTTAAACTGTCGAGCAGATTCGTGTTTTGAGATAAGAAATCCCAAAATCGGGAAACGAGTCAATCCGTGTATCATTTTGTTTGGAAAGAAACACAAGAAATATGCGCGGAAACAAAACAGAAAACGCGAAAACGTCAGGTTTCGCTTCTTTATCGCCCCGCCCATAAATTGTCGCTAAGATAGGGTCACGTGATAATAAGGTAAGGTAGGGTCACGTGATAGAACACACGCGGACCCGGAATTCAGGACATTTTAAACGGGAATTAAAACAAGTTTGTGGAATTTATATTGTACATGGTTAAATAACGGAGTCGCGAAGTCTGATTTAAACACTGGCTTAAACAATGAGCTGAATGTCTTGTCGTGGTATATTTGCGTATTATGGAGCGAACAGGTTGCGCCCTCTGCAGGACAGGTGGCTGCACATTTTAGAAAAGATTTTAAGCCAATGGGTCACATGACCTGGAAGGTATTGAAATGAAATATAGATTTTTACTCATTAATTATTTATAAATATGTAAAGTCATAACACTTAATAAAAAAGGTTGTGTTTTCAGATCTTTTAAATCTTTTATAAAATATTTTGAGCCAAAGGTCACATGAACTGGAATGTGTTGAAATAAAATCATTTAAAAGTCTATTAAAATTATTTATAAATATCCAAAGACATAACACTTAATAAAAAAGATTATGCCGTCCACAGGACAGTTGGCTACACATTTTAGAAGAGACTTTGAGCCAATAGGTCACATGACCTGAAAGATATTAAAATAAAAATATAATAGATAATAAAAAAGGCTGTGTCCTCTTCAGAACAGGTGACTACACATTTTTATACAATAGGTCACATGACCTGGGAGATATTAAAATTAAAAAATAAAAATAAAACTGTTTATAAATATACAGTTATAACACTTAATAAAAAGGGTGTAACAGGTAACTACACATTTAAAAAAATATTCTGAGCCAACATGTCACATGGCCTGTAAGATATTGAAAAAAATTATTAAAATCTGTATTAAAAATATTTATTAATATTCAAATTCATAATACCTAATAAATGAGGTTGTGCTCTTTCCAGGACAGGTTACTAAACATTTCAGATACTGAAATAAAATATAAAAATTTTACTTTTTATTTATTAATAAAATAAATATGTAAAATCCTTCCTGAGGTGTCCAGAGCGCACTGCACTCAGTGGATAACTTCTTGTCAACATGACAAGGGGAGACACATCTCTTTGTCTCTTTGTTGGTGAATACACAATTATTCACCAACACCTGCATTTCCACAAGTTGAGTGCACAGTGTGTACTAAGAAAGCCCCTTGGCCCTTTGACTTTAACTGGCACAGAAAGTTTCTAACCTTCTATTAGTTAAATGAACGGCTTGGATACAGAAGGCCAGGATTTGCAAACGTGAATCAGGCAGTCTGATCATGCACTAGTTTAGCAGGGGACTTTATATTTTTTTAAGTCCCAGTTTGACTTGAACACCTCTTGAATTTGAACTTCATTGTTTGACTTTTTATTTCAAGGCTAGTCCAAAATAATGCAAATATGTATTTTTTTTTCCAAAACTTTTTAATAAGACTAGATTTTTTTTTTTAAGAGAGAGAGAGGACCATTAAATAAACCTGAACAAGTACCTTTCTAATACATAAACAATGCCACATCATTTCCTATGTTTGTACCAGACAAGTGATCAGACAGTACAGTAGATACACTCTTTACCTGGTGACTCTGGCACTCGAGTCTTCTGCCCTGCAGTTCAGACAACGGTCCATGCATTTGTTGGCATGTGGAAAACATGGGCTCTTCCATTACACCTGACAGGTTTTAAAAACAGGAAAACATTAATGCAGAAAGTAACGTTTCATACACTGCCAGGCCAAAAGATAAATCTGCCATTTAGGCTTAAAATAACACAGTAGAAATGACTTAAACCAGGTTTTCAACTCTGGCCCTCTAGGGCCCCCTTTTCAGCACATTATAGTGTTTTCTCAGCTCACACACACACTGAATTGAAAAGGGTGTGGTAGAGCATGAAAGCCCCAATTTCCATTTCTAAGTTTGTTAAATAAAATTAGATGACTGCAGTTTGTTCCATTTTCACTGGAAATGAGAAATGGAACAAACTGCTAACAGCTGTTAACAAATGGAAACATCTGTTTCCCTATTATAAAACAGGAGACAGGAAAATTACCAATTAAAAAAAAATGTTTGATTGTTTTACCCACAATGATTTTTTTTCTAATTTCAAAATCCGTTGGCCATCACATTGACCCTATTTCAGAGCGATGGTGTATCAGGGTAAGAAGGGAAGCGCAAGAAGCTTATTTTAGCCTGACAGTGTATTTTAACTTTAAATACAACCTGCCGAAATTCACATCCTTTTTTAATGAAATTTATAAACTTTTACAGATGAGACACATGCAGGTGTCCTCCATGTGAAACAGACACATGTGCCACTGTGATTCTGGTCTTTTTGAGGTCAGACAGTTGGTTTATGGCACCAGCCTGCTTTATTTTAACCTTTTTTTTGTTTGTTTTCTGCCTTTCAACTTAAATACAAGAGAAAAAGGATTCAAGTTTTAATTAATGGTGAATATCAAGTTCTGCATATTTATTTTTCTGTTTGTGAAAGGAGTAATTAATTTTTTTAACAATTTTTGAGAGAAATTACCTCATTCCATCAATTTTATTTTCAGTTAATTTAAGCAAAAGCAGACTCGACCTCATTAAGATCCAATAACCACCGCTACCCCGGAGCCGTGCTTGACAGTTAGTGATATGTATTTGGTTTCCATTACGCTGGTCATGCTTACCAATCATTTCCACGGTAGTCTCATTATTTACAGTGCCATGAAAAAGGATCAGATTTTTTTTTTATTGTATTTATCACACTTAAGCGATTCAGATCATCACACAAAGATAATCCATGTAACTAATGCTGGCACGGAGGCTTGGTGGTTAGTACTGTCCTCTTGCACCTCCAGGTCCTGGGTTCGATTCCCACATCGGCTCTCTGTGCATGGAGTTTGCATGTTCTCCCCGTGCTTGGTGGTTTTCCTCTGGGTACTCAGGTTTCCTCCCACATTTCAAAGACATGCAGATTAGCTTAATTGGAGTTCCCAAATTGCCTGTACATGGTCACCTGGAGAAGGAAATAGCAACCTACTCCAATATCCTTGCCAAGAATAACCCCATGGACAGCATCTAGGAAGGCCTGGTGTGCTCTAGTCCATGAGGTCATGAAGAGTTGGACATGACTTAATGACCAAACAAACAAACAAAAAACAGGTAACACAAAATGCAGTTTTTCAAATGAATGATTTCATTTATTAATAGCTAAAAGCTTCCAAACCTGGCTGTGCCACCCTTGGCAGCAACTTCTACAATCAAGCGTTTGTGATAACTGACAATGAGTCTTTCACATCACTGTGGAAGAATTTTGGTCCACTCTTCTATGCAGAATTCTTTCAATTCAGCCACATTTGGGGGGTTTCGAGCAAGAACAGCCTGTTTAAGGATCTCAATTGGATTCAAGTCTGGACTTTGACTAGGTCACTCCAAAACCTTAATCTTTTGAGCCATTCAGAGGTGGACATGCTGGTGTGTTTCAGATCAGTGTCCTACTGCACAACCCAAGTGCTCTTGAGCTTGAGGTCACACACTAATGGCTGGATATCCTCCTTCAGGATTTATTGATAGCGCGCAAAACACATTGTTTTATCAATAATTTCAAGTTTGACTGTAGGTTTTCTGTGCTGAGTTGTTAAGTTTATTTAAACTCCGTCACTAGGGGGAGCAGTTTATCTATGTGTTACACAAATACAACAACTACTTATAAAAACAGAAAAAAAACAATGTTCTCAGCAAAAGGTATCACAGACATCTAGTTAGACAGTTTCCCCAGTTTCAAGGAAAGTTCTACGCCATGTGCCGCACTATTGTTTTACAACATAGAAAGAAATAAAAACTAGGAAAAACCATTGAATTAGAAGGGTAGTGTCCCAAACAATTGTCTGAGAGCTGAGGAATGGATATTCTAAGTTTGGATCTGACTTCATGTTTGGGCAACCAGGACCCCTGACCACAACAGACACCCTCAGTTGATCGTGTACCTGTGAACTTTTTCTTGCCATGCGCTGATGCACAACTTTCACAACCACAGCCTGTGCACGTGCAAACACACTCATACTCACTTTCCTTTAGACACATAGATGTTTCTCACCTCACACACACACATGACACAGCCCGCACACACAAAAGCACATTAATACTTCCTCTGCTCTGGGCGCACACCAAGAGTTACCAATAACAGGGATGTTGACGGGTAGATAATGATTATTTGCTTCTCTATTTGGGTATTAAAGTGATGTAATGTTTTCTTTTATTTTCATTCTTTATAACGTTTATGGTTAGTGAGACATTATGTCCTGCCTTGTTTTTGAAATATGGATAAGGCCTTGTGTGCTGAAAGTTTTATTGTTTTTTCATCCAAGTGTGAATGATTCTATAAGGGATGTTCAAGTCAAAGTGGGACTTTTCTTTTTATGCACAATAACAGAACACAGTTCTGAGAGTAAAAACCTCTCTTATAAATTTCTCTATATAATCCCCAGCTACACTAAAGCACTTAACCCAGTGTTTCACTAGTGTGAAGTTTTCTCAGTAAGCCGGAGCGATGATCAGACTGTCAGCTTCATAAACTCCTTGTCAATGGACATGTCCCTCAGGGTTATGCCTTCACTCACCAGAAATTACGTCACAAGTCCTGTTTTGACTTAAACGTCCTTGTAAAAGTGTTTTTTCATAGAGAATTAAAACAAAAAAAGTCTGTTATGACTGATAGTTGTGCATCTGGCTTTATTTCACTTTATCTAGCCCTACTTATCGCTGGAGTTATACAGAAACCTGGGTGCGGTGAAGTTTTTGTTCTGTTATGGTCTGAGGAAGCAATTTGTGGTACGGGCCACACTCAACAAGACCTACTGTTTTTTTTATCACACATAAACATCACTCAAATGCTTACTCTTGCCCATTTTACCCCTACAATACATCAACTTTTAGAAGTATCTGATCACTTGCTCCCTAAGACATCCCATTCCTAGACAGGTGCCTTTATAAAAGTTAATCCTTTACCTATTAATAGTTAAATATTATGGCTGAAGATGATGAAAAGAGAAATAAAGGTTTGCACACGTATTTTGAAGATAATTCAAAATGCAGAACACTTTGTAGAATACTGTGCAAAAGTCTTGAACCCCCATTTATTAATATTGAATTAAATGATGTAGAGCAGCACAGTGGTATAGTGGTTAGCACCGGGTTCGATTCCCAGCCAGGCTCGATTCCCATCTCTGTGTGCATGGAGTTTGCATGTTCTCCCTGTGTTTGGTGGGTTTCCTCCCACAGTCCAAAGACATGCAGGTTAGGCATTCCCAAATTGTTTGTAGAATAGGTGTGTGTGCCCTGTGATGGATTGGCACCCTGTCCAGGGTGTGTCCTAAGTCTCCTGGGATAGGCTCCAGGCTCCCCGCGACCCTGAATACAGGATAAAGCGGTATAGACAATGAGTGAGTGAGTGAGTGAGTAAATGATGTAGAATAAATGAAAGAATTGGGAACAAATGTTTAACTGCGACCGGCTGCAAAATGCCTAAAGATACCATTTTAAAATTGGCTGTTAATGTAACAACCTCAGCAGCGACCTCGTTTCCCCTTCCGTCTGTACCCACCACTCAGCATTCAGCATCAGCAGTACACTAATCACCGGCCTGATCATCTGTCATCATCTGCACCTGTTTCTCAATGGTTCATGCCTTATGATGTTTTTTTTAATGCTTGGATGATTCCTAGTGAGGGGGGCTCAATACTTTTTCACATATCTGAATATTAGGAGAATTCACATAGATTATAATTCACGACAAGGAGAAGAAACAGAATGATAGATCTAAGGTCCTTAAAAAGGTTCATCTTATTAGTGACATTCTCAGTGCAATTGTTACACAGGTGCAGTGTTTTATTTGTTACACCTGTTAATATCATTAATGTGGTAAGACTCACTGATGGCTTAAATAATTCAAGTCTGATGCTCCTTCTACTGTCTGACATCCATCCATGTTGCATAAACACATCGTACATCAGTTGAATTGTACAAGTCGTGCTGTGATTGTGATTGTACTTTGCATATTTCCTTATCCTTCCCCAAACGATTTCCTGGCTAAACCACTTCCTGAACCAACAACCACAAAGCAAGCGTGCCAGCTGAAGTCTGCACAACCAGAAAGCGCACATTCGGTTTTATCTAACCACAACAGCGTGAGTAGTTCTGATGCTTGTGGAAATCCTTTTTTGTGAGACGATTTCAGGAAGAGCTTCTTTCTTGCAACACAACTAGTTCTTATGAAAGTTAACGGTTTGTCCTGAAACTAAAACATCTCAGTTCTGAACGTGGCATCTTTGGGAGCTTTTTATCACCCGTTCTCCTTTCTGTCTCTTTAATTTTTATTTGTTTATTTTATACACTCCTTTTCTCGCTCAATTTTTATAAAAGCCGCCACTGATCCAGGGCCCGTATTCACAAAGCTTCTTAAGCCTAAAAGTTGCTCCTAGTGACACAATTCTAAGAAAATTCTTAGAATTATAACATTTTCTTAGAATTTCCCATTAAATTTAGGATTAAATCTTAGTAAAGATAAAAATGATTCACAAAACATTTTAGCCCTAAAAACAGCTCCTAAGGTAAAAATTGTTAAGAGTTTCTATAGCAGAGGACAAAATGGCGGAAAGAAGAAATATTCTCCAAACACTGAACGTAAAATTAAAAGTAAACACTGCACTTCTGTCCAATTTGGTTTTCTTGTCCTTTTACTTCCTTCCATTTTTCTTGGATTGTTGGCTACATACCATCCAAAAGTGCAACTTAAATAGACTGTCCCGCAATCATGTAAATTGGTAAAAGCTGAGCCATTTTGCTCCCAGCAATCTAAAATGGATTACAAGTAATAAAATCAGTTTGGTAAATAAATAAAAGAAACTAAATATAGAAACTACTGTGTAGAAATTGGTTGCTTCAAAAGTAGACACATTTTCAACATTTGGCTGTTTAATTAACTTTATAAGATATTTATATCAAGATATACAATTTCTTTATGTACAAACTTATTTCACTGTCTATTTTATTATCATATATTCTATTTTCACAAAAAGCGCATTTCAAGGCCTTTATAGAGGTCAGAGGTTATTTTTTATCAATCAATCACAGTCCTTGAAATGCTGCATCATCCCTAGGAACGGGGTCAACCTCACCTCCGCAGTAAGATAAAGGTTTTTGTACTTTCCTTCCTCAGAGTTGCTCTGAGAAGTTTCCTAAATCACTTTTAGTCTAGGACTCCCAGCTAGGACTAAGATAAGAGCTCTCTGAGAGAATTCTAAGAAGCTTCGTGAATACGGACCTAGGAGTGCACAATATTTAGGAGTAATTTTTAACACAACGCATTTCATTTCATTTTTACCCCCCCCCCCAAAAAATTTTTTTATAATAATAAATAAATGAATGAATAAATTATTGAAAATAAAACTATAAAAAAAAAAAACATTGTCAAATTTAGCATATTAGTCATGATTCTTTAAGTTTAAATTTATACAATTTATAATTTTTATTTATGTATTTCTTGCTTTTAAAAGTAAACCAAATTTTTAAAAGAACGATTGCAAATTTGTTAGAAAACTTATGTCGGGCCAAGTTAGATACACTTCCCATATTTTTCTGACAAACCCCGATGTCTGTTTTGTGACTGATTACATGAATTTGGACCCGTCTGTGACTGATTAGATCTTCAGTGTGTGTGGAATGTGGGCCGATTCTAGAGTATGAAGGCGGAATTACTGCATATGAAGTCGTTTCAGCACAAAACAGTTAACATTATTATGATTATTTATTAATTAACATGTTTGCATAAAACCTTTAAACTGTTTACACTTCCCATGGTTTTCCAGCAAATCCCGACTTCTGCATTCTGATTGGTTGTAAGGATTCTGTCTCATTTGTGATTGGTTAAATCTTCATCAAGTTTTAATACAACTTTAACCATGAATATTTATTAATTCTTAAGTTAAGAGAGTGTCAGTGTTAGTCTAAAAAACTTTAGCCACCATTTAAATTAAGTTTTAAGTGAGATTAAAATATTTTTTTTTCTTTTTGACCTTTTACCAGCTCTGTACTTTACTATAGGGTTAAATATGAGATTTTTGTCATTCTTTAATATTCCTTAAATGATTCACTATTATTAATTTTGAAAGAAAGTTGAAATTTGTGATTACAACATAGGCAGCATGTTGGCTTAGTGGTTAGCACTGTCACCTTGCATCTTCTCGCCTCAGGTCTGTGTGTGTTTACATGTTCTCCCTGTGCTTGGTGGGTTTCCTCCGGGTCCTCCGGTTTCCTTCCACAGTAGAAAGTCACGCAGATAAGGCTAATTAGTATTTCCCAAAAAATTGCCTGTAGTGTGTGAGTGAGTGTATGTATGTCCCTGTCCAGAGTGTACCTTGCTTCATACCCTAAGTCTCCTGGTTATAGGCTCCAGGCCCACCGCAACCCTGTACACAGGATGAAGCGGTATTTCTAAACATTTCTAACTTTTTGTATTTTGTAATAGATTTTCGTTTAGAGTGCAGATGATGTAGATCGTGTCGTCAACGTGCTTCAAGTTTAATCCGATAAACCTCGTGCTGTAGAAGATAAAGATGCCTTTTTTTCCCCATCCACTTCTTCATATCGTTACCTCGGTCATGCATTTCGGAGATGCAAACACACGCCACTATCACATCTTATCAGTGTTCCACAGACCGATCGAGTTTCCCTGAGAGATTCCAACCCTTCAGCAGGACTGAATCTCGACGTGTTTTTGGCTTTCCAGCGTTAACAGGTGCTGAGCAGAATCTCTAAGGATCCAGTTACAAAATCTTAAACTCACTCTGCATGGCAACAGCCTCCAGATATACTTCATGCACGCCCACACACCCTGCGCAGAGTCAATACACTCACCTGTGGCTGCTGCCATTCAGCACTGAGAACTAGGAACTGATAAGAGTGTGATTGGATCATTGATAAAATGATCATGGAAAGATTTGGGCTTCGGTGGCATAAGCTGGATTTTGGGTTTTTTAATTCAACACTATAAAATGTTAAAATTCTCAACTGAAGTTTACTTCATCCTGATTACAAGCAAAATATACAGAATATATGGTTAATATTGGCCCTTCACCCTTGTTAGATCACGTATATGAATTAAAGTGCTACTTGTTTTTGTGGACGTCACTTCCTTTGTGGACATTCCATTAATCAGAAAGGACGACACAGTTGGAAATTCTTTATACAAGTCTTTAATGCTTCAATTCATTCAAGAACAAAAAAAATAATATTAATATGCAGGTATTAACAGTGTTTAAATCAAACAATTTGGTTCTAGGCTAGGAAAAAAACGAACACTGTGAGTCACGTGTAGGTAACGAACCAAAGAGGCATGAGCGAAAAAAAAACTAAATAACAAAAAAAAAAAAAACTGCTACAGCGAGTTCAGTCCCTTTAGTGACATTGTGAAAGATTACACACACACACACAAACACGCGTGTGAGCCCACATAAATACATTAAAAGGAAAAACAATAAATAATTACAAACAGTTTTTGATTAAGGAAAGGTTCAACAGTCTGTGATGTACTTTATGGGAATTAGGCACATGATAATAATCGTAATAAATGACCTAATTAGCAGTTATCCGTGATTATCGTTAGGAGAATGCAGTCTGGTCTGCTTCACTATTCCCGCAGTGTGCAAAAAGAACGGCAGGTTTGAATCAAATCTAAGCCAGTTATTAGAATATTAATACAGATTATTGGCACGTGCCTAATATTGACTGATCAAGCAGGGGTAAAAGTGCTTCCACTATTCTGGATAAAAACATCGGCTATGTCCGATGTCGTGTAAAGCACACTTCTCCTCGCAAACAGCACACACACACACACACACACACTGCATCGTATATTCTCTCTTTCACGCATTCACTCACAAAAAAGCTCGCGTTTAAGGCATACACATGCCGAAAATCATATACATCATATAATCTATTTCAGCCACGCCCCCTTCTCTCTCTGTAAACTCATCTCTGCTGTTCAACAGTTTTAAAGTAATTTAATAAAAAAAAAAAAAAACATTTATCAATCTGTGAACACTTATGAAATTGGCAAAATGCATGAAGAACAAAATGCATCAGATCATGTTCCAAAGAAAAGGCTCCACCTCTATTCCTTTGCTCTTTTAGAATATTCCAGAAAATGAAAAATAAAACAAATAATAACAAATAAAAATATGATAACCAGCCAATATCCAATCAGCTTTCTCCTCTCTGGTTTAACTCATTAACCTTAGTAAATATGACCTCGCCCTCTCTGTGTCCTTACCTCCTTTCCATTCCTATTAAACAGTAAATCAGTTAAGCATGCACACGCGTGACGAATGCTGTCCCCCCCTCCCACTCCCCATACACTGTTTGCCTAATGGTTAGACAGCGCTTTCCTCTCAGAGTGTTATAAATCACGTTAGCCTTCACCTTCTCTGTTTTGGGAGCTGACAGGTGATGTGGGTGTGACCTGGCAGGTGGTGAGAAAAATGGGAGCAAGAAATGCTAATGACTTGCATGGAGATGACATCATATCACATGATTCTCTAACTCCAAACAAACTAAATAAAGTCTGGAAGAAAATATTTTTAAATGGCAACACACACGCACAAACAAACCATGGGTGCTTTAGACCTGCTGGGTTTATTAAAAGTTAATAAAGAAGCTCAGCTATGGAGTGCATCGAGTTCCTGTTATGCTTTTCTTTGTTTTTACCAAACCAAAGTAATAATAAAAAAAAAAAACACACAGAAGGGATATTTGGATTTTAGCTTTGAATCGAGGAATCTTGAAAGAAACCCGGTGCAAGATTAGGCTCATAGCATCAGCCTTTTATATACACAGTGTCACGGGGGGGGGGAACTGGACAAACTGACAGCGCGGCTATCCTTTTCTTTAACTTTTAGTCTTCATGCAAAAAAAATAAATAAAAAAAATTGAGGACTCAAACCAAAACCGATACTCGACCCAGACAATCAGAGGTGGAGCTCATCATCATCATCATCGCCATCGCTGTGCTCAATCGGTGGGAAGTGTTAGCAAACATGATGTTCTAACTTCACTGAACCTTGTACAGCCTGGATCGCTAAGGTTTAACTTTATGATTAGATGTTGGAAAGGGGAGAAGAAAAATAATAATAATAAACTTTAGCATTCTCAGGAGGAAACTGTGTATCTGAGTGGATGAAGGACAAGCGAGAGGCGGGGCTTATCATCCCTGTGTTTGATTAGATAGCTGAAAATTAGATAGCTGGGCATGGAGAGATGGGGACGAGAGAGAGAAAGAAAGAGAGAAAGAGGATCATGGGATAGCAAACTGCACCACCAGCTCTTCTTTGGCGTCCACCTTGATCTGCGAGATGGCACTGTAGGTGTACGCTGCAACCTTACACACCTGACAGAGAGAGAGAGAGAGAGAGAGAGAGAGAGAGAGAGAGAGACACATACACACACAGATCAACACATTATTCTGCATCTTTAACATATGTTTGTGTGTGTGCATGTCTGTTGAGAATGTGTGTGTACCTGTTGGATGTCGGAGTTGGGCACCAGTTCGCTGGCGAGCACTTGGTGAGGTTGAGACGTGAGAGAGGGCAAAGGAGGCGGCTTCTTCTGACTTAGAGTACTGCTCAACACCGCCAGCTTCGTGCTGTCTCACACACACACACATAAATAATCATAAGTTAACACACAGAGTTAACACTCATGCCTTGCCCCTGACACTTTCGGGGGCGGGGCTTGAGGATGGTTTAAAACCCCTTGTGTATAGAATATTGCATGCTTCCTTAGAACTCTAATAGGATACTTTTTAACAGGGATTTGTTTCATCTTTGTTACAATTTTTTTTTCATGTTTCTTTTAAATGTTTCGCTCTCTGTCTCAAGCATAAATACAGATTTTATGTTTGGCCAAATTCATTACACAATGGAGTGCCACACACACACACACACCTGTATTGCCTAGCTTTGTCCATGTACTCATGTTGCTCCATCCCCTGTGAGTCAGCAGCTGATACATCGATAATGTTCCTGTGAGAGAGCCAAAAACAAATCAGCTTATGTTTCCTTTAACACAGATATCTGTACAGCCTTGTCTTCTGTGTGTTTGTGTTTGAGAGACACACTCACTGCGCGGTCTTGTTGATGATTGACAGCAGGGCTTGCTCGTCTGTCCGGGTGGACGAGATGTTGGCCGGGTTCCTCTCCGTCCCGTTCGGCGGTTTGCTGTCCGGGTTCGGGTGCGGGATCAGCGGCTTGCGCTCCTCTCCTTCCTGTCACGCGGAGACGAAAAAACGTAATCGTGGTCAAACCAATAAAGTTGTGTCACATACTACTCGCTACAAAGCACAGGGTGCACTTGTTCTACCTGTGAAATACCACGGCTCGTCGTGAATTCTTACGCATAATGCACTCTGCTCTACTGTCTCTTCACTTACATTACGGATTTTAATTAATTTGTGATTCAAGAAGTAAAAAAAATTTTTTTTGGTCACAAACACGAGTCACAACTGCTAAATTGCCCCTTAAACATGTG
The DNA here is from genome assembly GCA_030014305.1 of Clarias laeviceps. NCBI lineage: Eukaryota > Metazoa > Chordata > Actinopteri > Siluriformes > Clariidae > Clarias > Clarias laeviceps. The sequence goes on along the minus strand of JAQMYJ010000003.1, from coordinate 25,698,988 downwards.
ACACAGAAACAGGTTTGTCCCCTAAAATCCGTCAGGCATGCGACTCAAACTTGGCTCCATCCCAAGTTTCCTTGTTACAAGATTAATTACTTCTTAAGCTTTGCATTTAAAGCCTTAAACACAGAGTAACACCCAAACCTAGTGCATATTTAAAAAAAAGGGGGGGGGGGGCTCACGGCTTCCTGCAACATTACACTACTTTAGCAAACTTTACACGATTCTGTTGTTGACATCCAGATCTAACGTGAGTCACGTTCCTGTGACTACATCCCATAAGTCTAAACAGGAACGGACATGTCCGAAACGCCATCTTACTCACTGCTCCCCACTCAGGTTGGTACCGTTAATGACAAGTTGTAATTATAAAATTGTGTACATATGTATTTGTTGGTTTGATATTGTTGATATGTTGCAGCTGGCTGTGAACTAAATTGCACCTCTGGGGATTATAGAGTAACCCTTGAACATCGAACCCTACACTGGGAGAAGCGGTGTACTCTAAGACTCTAAACCTTTCTCCACTCGTGCACAGGAATCCGACTCGTACCCTCCGTCCCAAATAGTCCTGCATTGAGCTGTTACAACGGAAACAATTTAGAATGAATTACAAGATGTACAACAACCATGTCCATAATGAAATAACCATTAAGATAAATATAAGCCGTGTTGTTGACAATAAATCAACCTTCTGAGCAATTAAATGCAAGAATTTGACAGCCCTGAATTTTTTATTAATTCTTTTTATTATTATTATTGTTGTTGCGCAACTACAGCAGAGTTTGGATCCGGGACAAGCTGGGGATTTAGGGTGTCTATCTTTAGCCTAACTTTGACCTAGTGATTAAAAAAAGGGGGGGAAAAATAAGGGATTAGGGGTGTAAGCTGCAAGTATCTGGGACACTTTACCTGGTGGGGGGAGTGTAAAAAAAAAAAAAGAAAGAAAGAAAGAAAAGGAAAAGAAAAAAGTGCACTAGAATGAACCCTGAGTCAGTTGATTTGATGATGAAGGGAGTTATTGGAGTGTGCGCATGCGCAGAAAGGAACTGCATTATTTGCAAACACAACTACTACTTCTTTAGATTAACTGCTTAAATAAAATGGATAAATATTACTCTAATAATACCCATGACAATATTTTATCTTGTTTTTACAAAAAAACAAACATTAATTACTTCACAGTTGTGACTCTTTGCTTTTTGTAATAACTGATTAGAAACTAGCACAAAAGCTAACCGAGCACCGTGTTCACAGAAAGACAGCTGGGGAAACGTTAGCTTTGGTAATTAAACATATACTTACTTTAAAAAGCGAATATTTATGATAAATCTGTGCTTTTGGTGCTTAGACGCGGACAGAGACACACACACTTTACCTGCTCGGCTGTTTCGCTCTCGCTGCTGTAACAGCACCCCATCGCAGCTCGAGCTCACTCACACTTCCGCTTTCTCCTTGGTCAAACTTATATACGAAGGATTTTCAACCCTCTAAAAATATTTGTTTAAAAAAAAAAAAAAGAAGAAAAATAATCCAAACTGATCTGTTCGTGCTCTCTAGTGTTACTGCTCGCGTGAACGATTGTCACATGACACCTTTCTGTGACACCAGGCAACAACGTGACGACTTCCGCCATTATAGCTACTTCCGGAAACAGGACTACTTCCGGTATTTAGCTAAACTGGTTCAAAATTCTTTGCTAAATATTTTTTTGTGTAAATAATGGTTTTTTCCTAAATAAAACATCTGCACATTTTAATTATTTTATAATCCACCTTAAAACGTCTACTATAATGTTTACAAAATGTAACCAGTTTCATAAAATAAAAAATAAAATAAAAAATCACAATACTGTTTAAAAACTGTTCTTCACTCATCATCATTCTTTATACCTCTTTATCCTGTATACAAGGTGATGGAGATCCTGTAGCCTATCTCAGGAAACTAGGGGTACAAGGAGGGGTAAACCCTGGGAGGGGTGCCAATCCATTGCAGGGTGCACATGCGCAAACACATTCATTCACAAACTACAGGTAATTTGGGAACGCCAGTAAGGCTAATCTGCATGTCTTTGGACTGTGGAAGGAAACCGGAGAACCTGGAGGAAACCCACCAAGCACGGAGAGTACATGCAAACTCCATATACACACAGACTCTAGGCAGAAATCAAACCCCAAACCTGGAGGTGTAAAGTGGCAGCATTAACCATTAAGCCATCATGCCGCCCTAAGATGAATAATTCTTTATTAACAATATTTTTTCGCGTGCATACACGTCTTTTAACATAATTTTTGACATACATTTTAACATACATTTATAAACTTGTGTTCGGAATATGTCTTAAATGTTACATTTCCTTTTATTATTGTTATTTCAATTAAAGTTTATCTATATAGGGCTTTTAACAATGGTCATTGTCACAAGGCAGCTTTACAGAATCAAAAAATATTTTAAAATATTAAAATATATTTTTGTAAAAGTATTTTAAAATACTAAAAAAAAAAAAACTGGTCTTGTGTTTTACAATCCACCACGCCACAAAGGATGCAGGCTACTTGTCAGTACCACGTATTATGAAAACTCCAGTTGGGGGCGGAGCTTTTTCTTACAAAGCCCCAAAGTTATGGAATAGCCCTCCAGTTAATGTTCGGGACCCAGACACAGTCTCAGTGTTTAAGTCTAGGCTGAAAATCTATTTGTTTAGCCAAGCATTTTTTTGCCTTAGGTAAAGGAGCAGATCTAGGGGACTCATGGACGTTGAGTATTATGGTGCATTGGTATGTTTGGATTCTGACTTCCCCACTTACATTAATTTGATTATTTAGTAATACTTATTAGCTCTGAATTGTAAAAAATATAGACACATTCGCAGAGACACAAAACGGCTTCCTGTGAACTATACCACACATAAAAACGTCCTGTCTCCCTGTCAAATCATCCACTTTGTTCGAACACTACAGACACTGTAGGGCCAAATGTACAATACACAATAACAATACACCTAACCATCACTCTTGTGTGCTGTTTGAGCATCTCATTCAAGATTTATTCCCTTTGTCAGTTTATAATAAACTCCACTATTCTGAGGCTTTCCACTAGTTTTAGGAGCGTGTGTGTATTTTGTGCACATTACTGAGGTCAATACATCCCGGAGTACATCCAGTACATCCCAAAGGTGTTCAGTGATGTTGAATTCAGTCAGGAATCTATGCAGAACACTATCGCCCTTTCATTTCAACCTTAACACACAGTACCTTCATGGAACTCGCTTTGTACGCAGGGACCTTGCTAGGTTTAAAAAGTAGAATGTCTGAATTGTTAAGTTTTCAGATGAATTCAAAGAAGAAAAGGTATTGCGTGTTGTGTCCCCTGCTGTTTAATACACTTACCGGCTGAGCCCTAACCGGGAGAGACGGGCAAACTACACACACACACACACGATGTCTGAAGATCTCTGTTTATTATCAGCAAAGAGAGGATATTTAAGCTTTTGTTAAGGTGTCCTGTGTCACATTCGTTCCGTACATCAAAAGAAGAAGTCATGAACATGTAAGTCATAGAGAGACCTTGAGACAGACAGGTGATAGAAAATACATTTGCATTTTCTCGTTAAGATTTTAGTGGACACAAGCTGTTTGGATGTACTGTATATTTGTCTGGATACAAGCTATGGGAAGTGTTTTACCATATACGAAGTGTAAGGACAATGAGGAGGGGGGTGTTTTATGGGCATAGGAACCTTTTCATCATATTATAAAACCTTACAAATAAGGTTAACTTTGTGTTGTAAAAATAACAAATGGACAAATTTGCCGAGACACAACACGGCTTCCTGTGAACTATATCACACACATAAAAACTCTTAGTTCCAGTAAGCTACAGCATACACAGACATTCTATGCAATTTTGTTCTTGCAACTGTCTTGCAAAGACTGCACTGACCACGTACAGGTATGGGTATGATAATCAGGTGTCCACATACTTTTGGTCATATAGTGTTAAAATGAATTCTCTACTGTCTTCTAAATGCAAATGCCATCTTCTTAAATGTTTTCTCTTCTGCGATCTGTAGGTTTGCGGCTCCTCTTGGGTCTGTTCCAGACAGAGGCCATGACTCGCTCCTGTTTGGTGACGGCACTGAAGTCCATCATCTTCAGGTGAGGAAGAGTAGCGATCACGTAGTGTCTAACAGCACAGACATGAACAAAACATAAATAATCAGAAAGGTTTAACCAAAACTGTAACAGGTTATGCGGTATGGTGTTTCATGATCTTTACCTGTAGCCCTGCTCATTCTCGATACGGTTTCCGTGTAGTGTGATGGTGTGCAGGAGTGGTAATGTCCCAAGTTTGTCCACCTCCGAGAAATTACACACAGAGTTGCCATGGAGATACAACACACGCAATTCTACCAGCTCAGTAAGGACCTAAGACAGAAAGAGAGAGAGAGAAAGAACTGGTGATGATGGTGTACAACTAATCCTTTCAGTAAAGAAGCCATTAGATGTGTTAAGGCATATGTGTACCGGGTGAATGCGTGTGATGTTGTTAAAGGACAGGTCGAGCCAGGCGAGGCGTTTTGGCTCAGTGAATAAAGCACACAGCGTCTCCATAAGTCCAGTGATGTTCGATAAAAGGTTGTTGTTGAGACGGATTACATGACTAGCAAACTTCCCCTCCGCGTTTCTCCAAGGTGCACGCGCTCCGTTGTTTGGCTCTTCTGATAGAACATCTGACACACACATGATCATCATTTACTTTTATCAATAAATTAAACATGCCAATTGCTAATTACATCGAAATTAAATTCCTTCTTCATCTAACGTGGTTTGATGCAGAAGTTCTCAGGATGGTTCGAGCGATATGCCAATTCATCTGTGGCATTATGTGAAAAGTGGCATTTCTCAGCATGTGTTTGCTATTTTCCTCTGAAAAGAAATGGTGACAATGCAGGTTAGTAGAATTAATGAGTTGTTAGACTAGGATGTCAGTACATTGTGTTCTCTCTTTATCTGATTTAAGACAAATGCAAAGTTTTTTGTTTGTTTGTTTGTTTGTCTGTCCATGTCCACATCAGGTGGAGGTAAATCTTGGAGGTAAATCTGTCATTTCTGTGGCAGTTACTTAAGGAGTCATCGGGTTGCCAGATCAACAGTCGATTGTCATTCAAACATTATGGGCAATTTGGGAACGCCAGTTAGCCTAATCTACATGTCTTTGGACTGTGGGAGGAAACCGGAGTACTTGGAGGAAACCACCAAGCACAGGGAGAACATGCAATCTCCATGCACACAGTCGGTCAGAACTTTGGTATGAAAAAAAGCACAATTTCAGAATTTACAATCCACAAAAAATTACTGTAATTGATGTTTTTTTTTCCTTTTTGCTGGGGAGAGGGAGGACTGAGAATTTTTCTCTGAGCGTTTCTGCTTAGGTTGATGTCCATCATGATCTGATCTCACTAAGCGGAAGAAAACAGATATTTGGATGGGTTTCATACAGCAACAGACTAGTTTTTATATATTTTTTAATGTACTTCTTTAAAAACGTTGACAAAGAGAAAAAGTTAATAAAAAACAGTTTTTTTTATTTTATTGCTGTGTGAAAAGGTCTGCTTGACTGCGTTGGCCGGGAATCGAACCCGGGTCAACTGCTTGGAAGGCAGCTATGCTAACCACTATACCACCAACGCATAGAGAAACTGAAAGCGAAAGTCATCTATATAGTCCTTATTAAAAATTATAATCGCTACTTTGTGTGTGTGTGTGTGTGTGTGTGTGTTTATT
>JAQMYJ010000003.1:25685234-25687712 GCA_030014305.1 Clarias laeviceps | reverse complement strand
TGTAGAAAGAAATAAAAATCAGGAACCATCATGGAGTTAGAAAGTGTTCTAAAACTTTTGAACGGTAGTGTATGTAGAACATTGGTGCGGGAGGAACGTTGTTTTGTTTTACCGTGTACTGAACTGTATATTGTTAAGATGACAATAAAAAGCCTACTTGACTTGAATAATTCCATACATGAGAATGTTTAAATTACTGTAATACCACAGCAGTGATGAATTCTTCAATCCCAGTGCGCTCAGCAGGTCTTTTTCTAGAACAAATATAGATAGGAGATGTGAAACATGTGCATTAAAACAGTGGCTATAAGACCTTTGTTCTGAGAAAAGAACTGCAGTTTTTATTTGCAGCAGCAGAAGGCAGCATTGTGCAGGTGAAGAACAGACAAGTTGCCTTTTACTGATTTATTCACATCATCCTACTGAGCTTTTGCAGTCATGTGACTGATTACCTAATAATTACCTGATTTTACCTAATAATTACCTGATTCTTTGTCAGATAATAAAAGAGTAACCTAGCAATTGAGAGCTAGGAAACAAGAGCAACTTATTCAAAAGAGAAACAAGCGTGTGAAAATGGATGAAGAAAGATATTAAATTGGAGATGTTTGAATCGTTATCATGAAGTGATTACCTCAGACGGTGTACAAATATTTGATTAATTTTGGATTTGGTTGTGTTTGTTAGCGAGAGTGTTAGCTACTGTATGGCAAACGCGGCGATGCTCTGGAATATTCTGTGCGATTCATGAATGTTACGAGTCATAGAACGTTGTGCAGGGAACGTTAACTAATACTGACATTTTAAGCTTCATAATGAATAGCTAACTGTTCTTTGGTTGAATTTTAAATAGTGTAAATTGGAAAGATAGTGTGCTGTATAGGGTGTACAATCCCTTGTTCCACACACCAAGTAGTGCCCTTGATCAGGGGTTAGAGAGGGATTTGAGATTCAGCCGTCTGTCAGAAACTAGTTCGATTTCATTTCGACTTAGACGACTTAGAAGCAATTACTAAGGAGACTAAGTGTTGTTTAAGACAAGATAATGTTATGAGATTTTGAATGTAGTGCATCCAGTATGTATTGTCCTTCCACAAGTGTGCGGGACCGTGACAGACGGATGTCATGGTGTCACGTGGAAAAGGTCTATATGGTGATGTACACTTTATAAGATAACACAGTGCCAAATATCCATTAAGCCAGTCATAGCGCCTCTTCTATTGTCACCTGTAATCGATTTTTGGCATGGGCATATCCTCAGATGGGTTTTAATGCCACTTCTAGGGCACTCAACTCATCCTCTTCATCCTTCTCCCCGGAAATTTAGCTTGTCTGGCAGACCTTTCATCATGGATGGGCAGCTCACCAGCAAAACTGAACTGCTGTTCATCCCAGCTGATTCAAACCCCAAGGTCAGGGTCTTGTGATCTCCCGGGACAACTCTATGATCTCACTTTCTGTAACTGCCCTGCACGCAACCTTGGGGTAACCATGGACATCAACCGATTCTTTTTCTTTTGCATTGCTAATCTGGCATACTCACACCGATTTCTCCTTTAAACATCAAAACGATTCGACCATGTCTATCCACACAGGCCAGTCAGGTGCTTTTTCAGGCGATACCATTCAGAGACCAAAAGTTCTGTAACTGAAAGGAAGGACATGTCTTTTTATAATCTCCCGCACAACCCTTTGCTACGCTTCATCTCCTGACATCCTGTAACTCTCCACATCAGATTTAAAACACAGATGCTTGCCTACAAAGGGAAAAAAACAGTCCAGCATTCACCTTCCTTGAATCATTTATCACACCGGAAGAGAGGTTTTCTAAACACCACGGTTATAAAGAGTGCTTATTTGAATTAGCATAGCCCTCCTTTCAGCTTAAATCACTCTGACCCTTTTCCTCTGACCTCTCTCATTAACAAGGTGTTTCTGCCCACACAGCTGCCACTCAATAGATGTTCCCTCCCCCCCCCCTACCACTATTCTTTGTAACCTCTAGTACTATTAAAATTGTCTATTAAAAAAAATATCAGAGATCAGCAGTTTCTAAAACACTCAAACCAGAATATCTGAATAACATTCATGAATCGCACAGAACAACACTGGGAAGGTCAAATGGAATAAAATTTTACATCTGTTCTGATGTTTCGATGAAAACATTAACTAAAGCTCTTGACCTGTATTTAGCCTAATTTTTTGCATTGTGCTTGACTGGATAAATAAACCTACAGCTGTTCCTAATGAAGCGGAGATTAAGTGTATATACAGTACAGTCACTTCAAATCCTAGGACTGATGCAGTCAAGCTGCTATTATGCCCTTGAACAAAACACTTAATGTGTAGTAATATTTAATAGCATGCTATTGTTAAACACTTGTTCACAAGTACATTTTAGCCCCTAAAAAGTAGGTGCGTTTTTGACAGTAATCATGAACTATTAATTAAAATAGCTAAAACAAAACTATATCTAAA